>CM031624.1:650142-652642 GCA_018398815.1 Conus ventricosus | reverse complement strand
TGTCTCGACACGCAGCTTTTCTTTGTTCTTTCCAGAACTTTGTTCAAGCATTCGCAGCTTCTGACTTTTTGTTTTAAAACTGTACGGCTCTCTAATATCTGATGGTTAAACGATAGCTTTTTTCTTAGGTTCTATACCCTTGTTGGCCTTCGAGGGATTAAGGCGGCTGGTCAACTTGGCAGGAAAGCCCAGTATAAAGAATTGTTCATGGTCTCTATCCCTAACACCGAAACCCACAGATCAGACTTTCGTCAGACGTTTCTGGCGAGAGGACTGGAACACAGACATGTATAACAAATCCTTTAAAATTCATCCAAACCTTGAAGAGGCTTCACCCTCCTGGACTGGAAAAACTGTTGTGTGCGGACTACATGCAAGCGACTCCTTTCACACCCACTCGTATCATTTTTTTAAAGGTGAAGAAGCTCCCTGGTATATCCCAAGTGATGTACCACTCACTATCTAGGATGTTCTTGTGGAGTGTTGGGACTTACATGATGTCAGAAACAAAAACACTTTTCAGCAAATTCCAAGAAAACTTTGTACAGAGATACTCTATCACATGTGGGTTTTCAGTTCCTGAACCAGATCTTTTTCGTCTAACTTAAGACATTCCCTGAAGAACGATTTTAAGTGACTTTCGAGTGTTTTCCCAAATTTGGTTTCATGAAGGTTTTCTCTGTTCTCTTTTAACAACTTTTTAACAAATTTATAATGAACTGATTTTGACGAGTGAACAGTACTGATGTAACCCCCATTAGTCGACTGGACTATAAACATCATGAACTGAACTGAATTATGTGCTGAAATAATATCATGCAAAATGTCGTGATGTAGAAAAGTAAAAGAAACACCCGAAGGTGCTGGGGAGGACCCAGAGAAGCACTGTCTTCACCTGCCTTTAGAGCAGTCCTGTACCACCCTTGGAGGCCTGCGCTGTGTTGACGATGGGTACAGGCACGCGCAGGACACTCCATTAAGATATCAAGGGACATACCTGCTCCTGAACAGAGGTAAATTAGACTACAGGATGCAGCTCATAACAGCCTCAAAGTAGCATCCCCATGGGTGTACCAGCCCATATTTCATGACTGCAGAGCCCACCGGCGAAAAAACACCACCCCCCACCTGCCGAGCACACCCCACAGACCCAACCACCCTGCCCACGGACAGATGAAGACAGTGCCACTCCAGACACAGCCAAGCTTTTCGCCATACGGTCTTATGTGCCCTCAAGAGAGAATCCAAAGTTGTAGTCTTTCCCACTGTCAACAGGACTTTCCCTGTGGTCAGTGGGTCTTTCCTCACCGTCAATGGACCTTTCTCCAGGGTCAGCCTAGTTAAGGCAAAGAAGAAAAAGAAACACCCGAAGGTGCTGGGAGGACCCAGAGAAGCACTGTCTTCACCTGCCTTTAGAGCAGTCCTGTACCACCCTCAGAAATTCAGAGCGATTACGAATATCATATGCTTAATTCATTCAAGGTATCAGTTTGAAGATGATAACTTTTTTATCTTTTATTTGTAAGACAGAGGTCCTTATTTAAAAAAACAACAACAAAAAAACCAAAACAAACTCCGATTGAAACGTTCCATGGACCTGAACAACAACCTCCGCCCTAAAACTTTTATTACGAAAATAAAATCAACGTTTGGTTAAGAAAGAAAGAAGACCAGTAGAAACACGGTACCCCGGACAAAATCTAAAATGTCAGGATTCTGGTATTAAATGAATTGAGAAATTTGACCAAAATGAATGTCGCTGGTCAATTCTGACGAAGTTAAAACTTTACTCCAATTTCGGGCAAAGAGACCATGCCGTCCTATGGGCGGAGTGGCAATATTCGAGTCCATCATTCTTTCAAAAAGTAGTTTATTTACAGACTCCGTCACTTAACTCACCAGAAAGCGGGTTAACACAATGACAGAATGCCTACAGACTCCGTCACTTAACTCACCAGAAAGCGGGTTAACACAATGACAGAATGCCTGGCACATGCTGCCGAACAAAACCAAACGGCAATATTCGGTGCCAAATGTTGAACGAGGAGCAAAAGGAATACCGAGCACACAAGCGTTTGTAGACGCATCAAAATTAGTCGTGGACAAACAGAGAAAATATATGTAGGAGTTAAATAGAAAAACAAACAAACAACACACACACACACACACACACACACACACACACACACACACACACACACACACACACACACATTAGGAAGAGACGGTCGAGCGAATGTGCAACCTCCCTTCAGAAGACAATGGACTTCACTCACATCACATGCTCTGTCTGTCTGTCTGTCTGTCTGTCTGTCTGTGTCGTCTGTCTGTCTGTCTGTCTGTCTCTCTCTCTCTCTCTCTCCTCTCTCTCTCTCTCCTCTCTCTCTCTCTCTCTCCTCTCTCCTCTCTCTCTCTTTCTTCTTCTTCTTCTTCGACTTCTTCTGTGAATCTCCGCCGGGGCGTTTCGGTACAGGGGGATTTTTTTCCTTAGAGTTAACAT
>CM031624.1:640142-642642 GCA_018398815.1 Conus ventricosus | reverse complement strand
TCCGTCCGTCCGTCTGTCTGTCTGTCTGTCTGTCCGTCTGTGTGTATTCTCTCTCTCTCTCTCTCTCTCTCTCTCCTCTCTCTCTCTCTCTCCTCTCTCTTTTCTCTCTCACTATCTATCTAAAACACAAACACACACGCGTGTACGCCCGCACAAGCGCGCGCGCGCACACACACACACACACACACACACACACGCACACACAACACACACACACGCATGCACGCACGCACGCACGCACGCACGCACGCACGCACGCGCGTGCGCGCTCGCACACACACACACACACACACACACACACACACACACACACACACACACACACACACGCACGCACGCACGCACGCACGCACGCACGCGCGTGCGCGCGCACACACACACACACACACACACACACACACACACACACACACACACACACACACACACACACACACGAGTGCGAGCTCACGGGCGACACCGTTAACGTGTCTGCAGGTATGCACACGCGCGCATGTGCACAGACACACACAAACAGAAACACATGTGCGCGCGCAAACACACATACACGCACACACGCGCATACACACACCACGCGCGCGCGCGTGCGTACACACGCACACACGCGCACACACGCGCACACACACACACACACACACACACACACACACACACACACACACACACACACACACACAAAACACACACACACACACACACAAGCACGCACTTACGCACGCGCGCGCTCACACAGACACAGACAGACAGACAGACAGACAGACAGAAACACATGTGCGCGCGCAAACACACATACACGCACACACGCGCATACACACGCGCGCGCGCGCGTGCGTACACACGCACACACGCGCACACACACACACACACACACACACACACACACACACACACACACACACACACACACACACACACACACACACGAACTCATGGAGACAATGACATGCAGAGCTGGACAGGTAGCTAAAACGATATATATAAAGAAGAACCTGTGAAAAAAGGTAACAACACATTGAGATGAAGAGACAGGGATGCTGGCTCTTTCAGACGGACAGAGAGATTTAGAATACGAATGGGTAGAGCGAAGGATGCGTACAGACAAATCGATCTAATGACATACAGACACGGATAGAAAGAAAGAGGGACAAACGCAAGGACAGATTGAGATGGGGGACACAGAGAGGGACAAATTAAGGCAGGGACACGCAGAGAGGGACAACTGGAGACAGAGACACATAGAGAGAAAAAAATAGACTGGGAAACATAGAGAAGAAAAATAGAGACCAGGACACATACAGACCGGACGGGCGAATAGCAAATAGCCTGCCGTGACTGTGAAGAGAACTATGTCGGGGAAACTGAGAGAAACCTTCGAAAACGCTTGACAGAACACCAACAGGGAATCATCACCAGTAGGCGCCCACCTACACGCCCAGCAACATCAGTTCGAATATGACAACATCAGCGTTCTCGACCGTGACAACAGATGGTTTCAGCGTGGGGTGAAGGAGGCTATCCATATTGCCGCCAACAACCCCACACTCAACCGGGACCGGGGCAGACACACCTTGCCATCGGTGTACAACACCCTCATTGTTCAGTCACATGACAAGGGTTCGACCCGTGGTCGTGTGCACTGAACGCCAGTTCACCCAGTAGCAACACCACCGCTGAAGAAGACGGACGGAGGTCTGTCGAAAGCTCCAAGTAAGTGCTGTTCCCAGCTGAGTGACCTGTCTAAATCCGATAGTCGTTATGAATAAACAAATCTTAAATAAATGTTAGCCAACCGCCCAGAGAACGTGGACAAACGAGTCACAAGACAAAACACAACGCGTTTCGACCTCTTAGGTCTTCCTCGGGTGATACATAAACGAATAAAACAACGAAAATTCACTTAGCTTTGATCGCTTCAGATCGCTTAGTGTTCAGCGCAAGGAAGAAGAATTCAACGCCTTCTTCCTTGCGCTGAACCCTAAACGATCTGAAGCGATCAAAGCTAAGTGAATTTTCGTTGTTTTATTCGTTTATGTATCACCCGAGGAAGACCTAAGAGGTCGAAACGCGTTGTGTTTTGTCTTGTGACTCGTTTGTCCACGTTCTCTGGGCAGTTCGCTAACATTTATTTAAGATTTGTTTAGATTTCTGCCTGCAGTCGTCTCGCTTTGCAACTAGATCTGTTATGAATAAAGACAGGTTATACATTAAGAAGAAAACAGAGATCAGGACACATAGAGACGGACAGATGACACATAGAGAAGAAAAATAGAGACCAGTGTACATAGAGACAGACACATAGAGACGGGGATACATAGAGAAGAAAACAGAGATCAGGACACAATGAGATGGACAAATAAAGAAAGATCTACATAGAGAAGAAAATGGAGACCAGAGCACATGGAGACGGATAAATACAGACAGGCTTTACACAGAGAAGCTACACAGAGATTGGAGCCCCTAGAGATAAACAAATAGAGACAGAGATCCATAGAAAAAAAAG
>CM031624.1:632642-635142 GCA_018398815.1 Conus ventricosus | reverse complement strand
CTTTCCCCTTTCCCCCCTAAAGCAAATAAAAACTTTAAAAATGGGCACCGGTTTTCTCGGTCGAGTTTCTGTAAAAAATCAGCCCAAAAATAAATGGTGAAAAAAAACGACGTGATGAAAAAGGGGGAGGGAAAAAACCTTTTTTGCTCTTTCCCACCCATGGGTTTCTGGTTTTTGGGGCCCCGGGGGAACTAACAATGGCTGAAGAAAGTCAGGTTTGTTTTTTTTTTCGACCCTTTTCTCTTTTAAAAATGTTTCTGTTGAGGATGAAACCCATTTAAAAAACGAAAATGAATTCTAAAATACATTTTTTTTTACTTCATCCTTTCCGGGTTTTTATCTCTTTTCTTTTTTTCAGGGTTTGTTTTTTATTTGGCGGGCTACAAATTTCGCCAAAAAAAAGGGTCGGTTTTCCCGGGAAAAAAAAACCCCTCGGTAAATAACCATGTCTTTCCACTGCAAGTAGAGTTACCTTTCCTCAGTTTGAAAGTCAAGCAAATAGATCTCTGGAACCTAAAAGACAAACAAACAAACAAACAAAGAGAAGAAAAAAAGACGGACCACTGCTCAGGCTGTTCTTTCGCCCTGCTGTGTGCGCCGTGTCCGGAACATCCTCCTTTCAAACCGGAACATCCTCCTTTCAAACCGGAACATCCTCCTTTCAAACCGGAACATCCTCCTTTCAAACCGGAACATCCTTCTTTCAAACCAGAACATCCTCAATCCCACGCTGACACGGCCGGGATTTTCAACCAATCCCTCTGGTCGTCTAGAAGCGGTGACAAAAACATTCGTGATATGCTTGTGCGTTCCAGGCTGTACCAACGAAGAGACAACCTTCCAGCAGGTACCCCCCTGACTGTGGAGTCTGCCCCTTCATCTGTACCTTCTCATGAAGCGAAGTTTTCCCGATGAAAAATCACAAAGTTCTTCAGCTGTGACACTTTCATAGTAATTCACGTCCAAATTGTTCATGTATCTGGGCACGCCCTCACAATCTGGTGCGAGGACCGCCCCTCTGACATCAACCACCAGAGAGACAAACCCGTGGCCACTCAGCCCGCAGTGTTGGGGTCCAAGGCTTGTAGACACAATCCCCACGATCCCAGGACAGAAAGGAATCGTATTTCATTGAGAATCTTGTCTGGCTTCAATGAAGGAGCCTAGAAGACCTTCTCCCCACAGTCTCCTTCACATTTCTGGCTGGGGAACTCTCCAGTTTCACCAGGCTGCGGGACACACACGGCAGTGACTTGACGGCGGCACCTTCTGCCTGCGAGCTCTGCAGTCATGAAATACGGGCTGGTACACTCACGTGGACGCTCCCGGGGAGGTTCTGTAGCGCCACGTCCAGTGGCCGTTTCACAATAGCATCTGCCAGGGAGCAGTCACGTCTCTTGACGTCTTTATGGAATGCCCTGTGCGTGTCTGCACCCTATGTGAACACAGCGCAGGCTTCCAAGGGTGGTGCAGGATTGCTCCCAGTTCGGCAGTTGAGGACAGTACTTCTCTGGGTCCCACTCGCACCTTCGGTGTATCTTTCTTTTTCTTCCTTTTTTCTTCTGGTTGCTAAGCGGCTTCATCCAGGACGCATTTGCACCACTGGTTTCCAACCAGTTTATGCTACATGACTGTGCCGCCGTTGCCCACAGGTGCTTGGGTACTGTGTTGACCTGATGTGGATGTTGTGTTGTGAGCTGTTAGTGGTAGCAGTAGTCTGGCTTTGAGTAAGTAGACGGGCAACTCCTAAGGGATAGATAGTTGTGAAAGTACTCTGGCTTTGGGGCGAATCTGTTTTTTAGACGGACAATTTTTCAGAGATAGATGTGAGCTTTGGGGCGAGTTCAGCTTCAGACGGACAAGGGGAAGGGATAGATAGTTGTGAAAAATAGTCTGACTTGGTGGCGAGTCTGGCTTTTAGACGGACAACTCCTAAGGGATAGATAGTTGTGAAAAATAGTCTGACTTGGTGGCGAGTCTGGCTTTTAGACGGACAGCTCCTAAGGGATAGATAGTTGTGAAAAATAGTCTGACTTGGTGGCGAGTCTGGCTTTTAGACGGACAGCTCCTAAGGGATAGATAGTTGTGAAAAATAGTCTGACTGGTGGCGAGTCTGGCTTTTAGACGGACAGCTCTCACACGCCAGTGCCTTAGCAGAGGCCTTAATCAGACAGCCGCAATCTTCCTGGAGTTCTGGAGCAGTCTGGCCAAGGTGTTCTTGTTGAAGAGCCCAGTGGCTTGAGATTCAACTCCATTAACCCTTTACACACACACACACACACTGACTCGTGAATCCATACGCGCGGACGCACGCACGCGCTCACGCACACCCCCCGAAGCATTCACAGACTCGTGAACCCACACGCGCGCGCGCACACACACACGCGCGCGCAAGAGAGAGAGAGTGAGTCATGTTTTTGCAGCTGTTTCCATATCAGTTCCATCTCACCAAGGATTTTTTTAGGTCCCTCGCCTCTTAGGATCAGACCTGAGTTAGCCT
>CM031624.1:617642-627642 GCA_018398815.1 Conus ventricosus | reverse complement strand
TCATTTCTTTTGTTGTGTCTTTTGTTGGTCTTTTTTGTGTGGTTCACGGTTAATATTTTTAACTGAAGCGTTGTCCAAGAGAACAAAAACCGATGTCAACTGTTCTCTCCGTGTTTGAAGTCTGTAACGAGTGAGGTGGGGGGAGGAGGGGGGGGGGGGGGGGGGGGGGGAAGGGACGAAATAATCCACTTAGTTTTGGTCGTGTTCCACGTGCACGTACAAGAATGTTCAGAAACACGAACGCAAGTTGAACGTTTGCCACGATTTCTGCGCTCAGTACAGGAAACTGATAAACCCGTTTGCTGGCATGCGTTTAGCTGCTATTTTAAATGCATGTCTTTTCTTTCATACATAAAAGATTATTTATCATACATAACATCAGCCGTTTATACTTTAAAAATGCTTTGATATTTGAAATGCATGTTTTTCGTTTCGTTAATACAAAAAGTACACACACACACACACACACACACACACACACACACACACACACATATATATATATATATATATTATATATATATCTGTCAATGATGTTAAAAGGAAGGTTAAAACTCAAGGTTAAAACTCGACAAATTTGTTTCTAGCGGCGTTGCGCTGTCATCAGGATGGTTTTTGTTTGCCCACCGCCGATGTTATATAGCGTGTGGGCTCACGTTTGCGGTTGTTTGCACGTGCGGGTTGGCTGCACGTGTTTTTTGGGGCTTTCAGGTTTTTGTTTTGGATGTGTTCACTAACAACGATTTCCATTTATGCCTGCAGTTGTTTACTATTTCTGTTTTGGTGTTTAAAGTTGCTAAGTGTGGTTTGCATAGTATTAACCATTTTTCAGTTAAACATAGGTTGCACCTTTTTGAAACATTGCTGTATGGTGATGCTCTTTTTATGATTTTCCAGGATATATTGTAGCTTGTTTTTGCGTCTTTAAGTTTCCAGATATATTTGCTCAGTTCTGTTTGGTTTTTATATTTTTCTTTATTGAATGACTGTTTGTGGTTTGCATATCTGGTTTTGAAGTGGTTTTCAGTGATCCCTATGTATGTTTCTTTTTCATTTTCTGATGTTACAGTAGCCTGGTATACAATGTTGTTGTGGAGACATTTATTGTTTAGTGGGCACTGCTCCTTTCTCGTGCAATTGCAAGATTTCCTTTCTTCACCCTTCACAATATATCCTGGAAAATCATAAAAAGAGCATCACCATACAGCAATGTTTCAAAAAGGTGCAACCTATGTTTAACTGAAAAATGGTTAATACTATGCAAACCACACTTAGCAACTTTAAACACCAAAACAGAAATAGTAAACAACTGCAGGCATAAATGGAAATCGTTGTTAGTGAACACATCCAAAACAAAACCTGAAAGCCCCAAAAAACACGTGCAGCCAACCCGCACGTGCAAAACAACCGCAAACGTGAGCCCACACGCTATATAACATCGGCGGTGGGCAAACAAAAACCATCCTGATGACAGCGCAACGCCGCTAGAAACAAATTTGTCGAGTTTTAACCTTGAGTTTTAACCTTCCTTTTAACATCATTGACAAATGTTGCTCCCCAAGGGGTCGAGCACTTTTAAAATCATTTTAGGCTCTTTGGTTATATTCATCTATATATATATATATATATATATATATATATATATATATATATATATATATATATCTATATGCATATATATATATATATATTGTTAAAAATATTTTTAAAATGAAGTGCTGAAATTCATCTACAAGCTTGTTTCAAGATTCATGTGTACATATCGGGAGCGTGCTGGTGTTCCCCGGGTACTATGTTCCCAGTAGCGCTGTTCCCCGTGTCTCTGTTCCCCCGTGTCGATGTTCCCGACCGAAAAAGCGTGCCGCTGTTCCCGTACCGGTGTTCCCCAGGTTCTCTGTTCCCCAGCAGCGCTGTTCCCCAAACTGATTTCAATGCACGTTAGCGCCAGTACGGGCCCTACTGTACAAGGAGAGGTTGTTGCGCCGGGCACATCCCAAGGTAAACAGAATAATAGGGGAAAAAATGCACATGCCCACCCCCCTCCCCCCTCCCTCCTCACCGAGAGAGCGAGCGAGAGAGAGAGAGAGAGTTGCACGTGCCCCACGCGTGTCAACTCAGGTTGTTCCCATTTCAACCGCGACATTGGAAGTGTCATCGCGCTTCTGTCGTCTGCGAAGCGTGTCACTTGGCGTGGCCCCCAGGGCGCATTGCCCGGCACCGTTCCAACGGATAGGGGGTGAGGGCGGTGAGGGGAGAGGGGGGGAGGGCAATTTCGCTGTGAGTTGCTTGGTCAAATCAGTAAGAAAAACGGAATATTTCGATCGTGTATGATTCTAGAACGGAAAGCATGACTTTGTGACGCCAGCAAAGGGTTTTGACAGTGATGTGCTTCTTTTGGGGTCATGCCACTGTTCCCCAGGTTCTTTGTTCCCCAGTCTCTATATTCCCCAGTCCCGGTGTTCCCCTCAAGAAAAAATCAAAATTCAGTCCCTAAGTTCCCCAGTTTCGTTGTTCCCCACCCTGTGGCGATCCCGCTGTTCCCCATTCCCGCAAATCCCCGGTCCCGGTGTTCCCCAGTCCCGGTGTTCCCCAGGCCCGCTGTTCCCCAAGTTTTTGCCGTTGGTGGTGTTGGTGGGTTTTGCTGACTTAAACGTTGTTACTGTTGTTTTCATTGCTATAGGCGAGGCAGTGGGAGGGCGGGGTGGGAGGGTTGGGGTATTGGGGGTGGAGCGGGAGGGCCGAAGAAGAGGGGCTTCATGCCGACTGGACAGCGCTGGAACCAGCAGGTCAGCACTTGCATGACCCCATCCGGTCTGTGTAGACAGTCTAAAAGTAAAATGGCCCGTTGCGAAAGAAAAGGTGTAGCTCACGCAAAGTGTGATATAAAGGGATAGGAGTTCAAAACGTAAAAAGAAGCACATCACTGTCAAAACCCTTTGCTGGCGTCAAAAAGTCATGCTTTCCGTTCTAGAATCATACACGATCGAAATATTCCGTTTTTCTTACTGATTTGACCAAGCAACTCACAGCGAAATTGCCCTCCCCCCCACCGCCCTCACCCCCTATCCGTCAGAACGGTGCCGGGCAATGCGCCCTGGGGGCCACGCCAAGTGACACGCTTAGCAGACGACAGAAGCGCGATGACACTTCCAATGTCGCGGTTGAAATGGGAACAACCTGAGTTGACACGCGTGGGCACGTGCAACTCTCTCTCTCTCTCGCTCTCTCGGTGGGGAGGGGAGGGGGGGGGGTGGGCATGTGCATTTTTCCCCTATTATTCTGTTTACCGTGGGATGTGCCAGGCGCAACAACCTCTCCTTGTACAGTAGGGCCCGTACTGGCGCTAACGTGCATTGAAATCGGTTGGGGAACAGCGCTGCTGGGGAACAGAGAACCCTGGGGAACACCTGTACGGGAACAGCGGCACGCTTTTTCGGTCGGGGAACATCGACACTGGGGAACAGAGACACGGGGAACAGCGCTACTGGGGAACATAGAACCCGGGGAACACCGTCACGCTCCCCTTCTTTTTACGTTTTGAACTCCTATCCCTTTATATCACACTTTGCGTGAGCTACACCTTTTCTTTCGCAACGGGCCATTTTACTTTTGACTGTCTACACAGACCTGATGGGGTCATGCAAGTGCTGACCTGCTGGTTCCAGCGCTGTCCAGTCGGCATGAAACCCTCTTCTTCGGCCCTCCCGCTCCACCCCCAATACCCAACCCTCCCACCCTGCCCTCCCACTGCCTCGCCTATAACAATGAAAACAACAGTAACAACGTTTAAGTCAGCAAACCCACCAACACCACCAACGGCAAAAACTTGGGGAACAGTGGGCCTGGGGAACACCGGGCCTGGGGAAACACCGGGACCGGGGATTTGCGGGAATGGGGAACAGCGGGATCGCCACAGGGTGGGGAACAACGAAACTGGGGAACTTAGGGACTGAATTTCGATTTTTTCTTGAGGGGAACACCGGGACTGGGGAATATAGAGACTGGGGAACAAAGAACCTGGGGAACTGCGGCTTGACCCCTACATATCTTCCTCAGGATGTCTCTTTTTTGTGGCACGCCAACGGTCTTTTATGGCGTGCGGGACCTGATCTTGTCTCTGTGTGTGCGGGTTTCGTTTGCTGCACGTGAGGTCTGTGTGTGTGTGTGTGGGGGGGGGGGGGGTCCGGGCCTGTCAGGTGGAATGTGCTAGCAAAGATTTCCACTTGTGCCTGCAATTATTCACTATTTCTACTTTTGTGTTCAGATTTGCTAAGTATGGTTTGCCTAATATTAACCATTTTTTCTGTGGAACATAGGTTGCATTTTTTTTGAAATATTGTTGTATGGTGTTGCTCTTTTTATGATTTTCCATGATATGCTGTAGTCTATTTTTTTATCTTTGAGTTTCCAAATGTGTTTACTCAGTTCTGTTTGATTTTTGTATTTTTCATTTTTAAATGACTGTTTATGGTTTGCGTATCTGGTTTTGAATGTGTTTTCAGTAATCCCTATGTATGTTTCTTTTTCATTTTCTGATGTTACCGTAGCTTGGTATACAATATTGCTGTGGAAGACATTTGTTGCTTAGGGGGCACTGTTCTTTTTTGGTGCAGTTGCAAGATGTCCTTTCAGCACCCTTCTCTTTTGTGTTGCTTTTCATTTTGTTAGATGAGTCAATTATGTTTTTGAGGTTGGGCATACATGAGTATGATAGTTTAATGGTGTTTTTGTTGAATATTTTGGACAGTTTGTGTTCTTTTGGGAATGATGTTGCCAAGATTTTAAAGAATTCTTTTCCTACATTTGTTTTACTTGTCCATCATATGGTGGATTGTACCATATGATCTTCCTTTTTCTGTTTTTCTTATTTCTGTTTGTGTTATTGTCTGGGCTATATTGTAGTTTGTGATTGTAACCACTTTTTTGTAATGCTTCTTGGTATTCTGTTGCTGCATTATTGAATGCATTTTCATTGCATGATAGGTTGGATAGTCTCTTGTTTATACCGTTGGGTATTGTTTTTAGTATAGATGGTGGGTGTTGCTTTTGACGTTTACATAGATTGGTATGTCATTGGGTTTTTTGTATGGTTGTACACATTGTCATTGAGGTCTAATGTTATGTCTAAGTAATTCACTACTTTTTTATTTGCTTCTATTGTGATTTTTAAATTGTGGTTTTTGAAGATTTTTAAATTGTGGTTTTTGAAGATTTTGCATAATTCTTTTTTCTTGTTTTCAATAGTTCTTGGGTTATTGTTTAATGCAGCAAGGCCGTCATCTCTGTACAAACCAACCTGTTTTCCAAATTGTTTTTGGATGTTGGATAGCATGAATAGACCGACTAGTTCACATGTTTCGGCACCATCATACGATCCCATGGTTTACATCAAATGTGGAGTTTTTGCTCGTTTTTTTTTTAATACAAATTTCATTTCTGCTGTGGAGTAGGGTTTTCTTGGTGTGGAAAATAATCTCCATTTCTGACTCTGTTATTTTTGTGTATTTGTTGGCAAATTTCAAAGCTTTGGTGAGCAGTTCTTCATCTATGGATGGGTAGAAATCTACTATGTCGAATGTGATAAACACTGTATTTCTCTGTTTTTTGAGTTCCTTAAACCATTGGATGACTTCATAGCTGTTTTTCCAAAGGTTGTATTCGGTGTTTGATTTTACATCTTCTATAGCCTTTTCCAAAATTCTCTTGCTTATTTGGCCCAGTTCGGATTTGGATGGGTTTATTAGTCTACATGTTGGGTTGTTTTGGAAGTTGGGTTTGTGGTCTTTAAGCGTTATGAAGGCTTCTTTTGTTGCTGTTGCCTCTACCCTGTCGCTTAACTCCATGCAGTGTGCAAGCCTTTTTTTTTTTTGCGGATGTTGCTGTATGTGGTTTTATCAGCTTTCTTGTAATTTTTCTGAATGTTTTTGTTTAGGAGTTGGGAGCATTCGTTTAATTCCATTTTGTAAAAATTGCTAGTTTTATCAGCTTTTACGAATATCTTTTTTATCATTTTGAATTTGTTTTATTTCATTTGCAATCGGTATATATGCATGTATCTGTCTCTGTCTTTGTCTCTGTCTCTGTCTCTCTCTCTCTCTCTCTTTCTCTCTCTTCTCTCTCTCTCTCTCTCTCTCTCTCTCTCTTTTATATATATATATATATATGTGTGTGTGTGTGTGTGTGTGTGTGTGTGTGTGTGTGTGTGTGTGTGTGTGTGTGTGTGTGTTAAAATGCTTTGATATTTGAAAGCATGTTCTTCGTTTCATTCATACAAAAATTACATATCATGCATAAAATCAGCCGTTTATAACTTGGAAAATACTTTAAAACAGTCCAGCATTGATTTAGTGCCTAATTCCAGCTAGTACTGGGTGCTTCAGTCAGTGCCACAATAGCTGTTCCATATATCAAAGAAGCAGAACAGACAGGAACAGTGAGTCGCCTCATGTTACCACTATCCACCCTCGTCGGAGTCTCGTTCGCTCACGCAGGAAAGTAACCTCTTTCGGGCGAAAGAAACGTTCAGTCGGCTGGTCCGCCATCTCAGGTAATTGTATTTGCCCAGTCCTCATCCGCTGGTGAGCGAGGTCAGCCTATTGCCTGAACGTAGGCTTTGCCTGCAAGTGTATCACTGTGTGTGTGTGTGTGTGTGTGTGTGTGTGTGTGTGTGTGTGTGTGTGTGTGTGTGTGTGTGTGGTGTGTGTGTTTCCAACTTGATAATATGACAGACCGCCAAGCCGAGAACAATAGATCGACAGAGAGCCAGTCAGACTGACAAGTAGAAATGCATGCCTTCAACAGGCGCCACGGGACTCCAACAGTAGAAAAATGAAGACACTAATCCTGTCCTTCAGACAACTCTGGATATGTTAACTCTGAGCTTCCATAGTTGATCTTTGAAGATAGTAATCCTGCCCTCTTTGCTTATCTGGTTACGTGTACACTGAACTTCCGTAGTTGATCCTTTGAACAGGCCTATCCAGTCCTTTATAATCTCTGGACATATGTACACATTGAGCTTCCCTAGTCGATCCTTTGATGATACTAATCCTCCCCTGTGTGCATCTCTGGATATATGTGTACACTGAGGGTCGTCTTAGTCGGTCCTTTGAGATACTAATCCTGCCCGTTATACATCTCTGGATATATGTGTACACTGAGGGTCGCTAGTTGATCCTTTGAAGAAACTGATCCTGCCCTTTATACATCTCTGGAAATGTTCACACTGAGCTTCCCTAGTTGATCCTTTGAAGATACTTATCCTGCCCTTTATGCATCTCTGGATATATTCACACTGAGCTTCCTAGTTAACCCTTTGAAGATACTAATCCTGCCCTTTGTGCATCTCTGGATATATTTCACATTTAGCTTCCCTCGTTGATCCTGGCAGGCAAAAATTCATTTCACGTGAGGATTAGAGATAGAGGAGGAGAAAAGAGCGCCTGGAGGGGGGAGGGGGGGAGGGGGAGGGAGGGTGAAGGGGGGGGGGTGAGAGAAGAAACTGTTTCGATCTGACTGATAGCGGATGGGAGGCGGAGCGACACCTGTTGGCCATGGCCTAAATAACTCGGCCATCTTTTCAGTTATGACAAAAGCTCGCGGAGAGATCCAAGTTGTGGAATATCGAATGAAAAAGATTGAACAACAACTCTGCCTCCCCCCTCCTGCCTTCTGCATCTCTGCAGGGGTGGATGGGAGAGGGTGAAGGGTGTGGGGGTGGGGGGGAGTGGGGGGGGGGGGGGGGGGGGCAAAGGTTCTAAATGCCCTGACTTCCCATCCACCTCCTTCCTCCCTCCGCACCTATGTTATTCTCAAAAGAAAGAGAGACTTACACATTACCTGATTAGTGCAGAAACACGTGGTACCTTCTAGAAGAGGCATCGGATGCACATTGAAAACAAACAAACAAACAAGCAAACGAAACGGTTGCATCACCTTTAGCGACCAGTGGGCTTCGTCCCTTCTTCTGCCTGTCGCCTGTCTGTCTGTCTGTCTGTCTGCCTGTATCTCTCTCTCTCTGTGTCTCTCTGTGTCTCTGTCTGTCTGTCTGTCTCTCTCTCTCTCTCTCACTCTGTGTGTGTGTGTGTGTGTGTGTGTGTGTGTGTGTGTGTGTGTGTGTGTGTGTGTGTGTGTGTGTGAAATGCAAGAACGGATGAAGACAGAGAGAGAGAGATGAGAGAGAGAGAGAGAGGAAGAGAGAGAGGGGAGAGAGAGGGGGGGTGAAGGGAGGAAGGGTGGGAACGGGACATTTTGGAAGTAGGGCACTCTGTAACGTAAATTCACACGTTCCACTAACTGTACCCGGCTTTTGGTAAAAAAATTATCTTTGGGAGATTTCATCTAAAGGTCTAAACAAATTTGATTCAAAGAAAGCAAAAAAGACAAGAAAAGAAAGAAAGAAAAAGGAGTAATAATAATCGAGATGCTGGACCAGGGGAAAAAAAGACAGTGAAAAGGAAAGCACACAATATGCAGGGAAACACTGAGAGAAGGAAGAAAGGAAAGACATAAAATACCGCCGGACCAAAAAACAAACAAAACACGCAAACAAAGAGACAAACAAAAAACAAAAAGACGGCCAAATACAGACAGGAACACAGAGCGGAAAATACAGACAGGAACACAGAGCGGAAAATCAGCCACAAACGATGTCGGCCAAATATTGACAGGGACGCGGAACAGACAAATATAGACAGGGATGCGGAACGGACAAATATAGACAGGGATGCGGAACGGACAAATATAGACAGGGATGCGGAACGGACAATATAGACAGGGATGCGGAACGGACAAATATAGACAGGAACACAGAGCAGACAAGTTTTAGACATGACCACAGAGCGGACAAACATAGCAGGAACACAGAACAGACAAGTATAGACATGAACACAGAGCGGACAAACATAGACAGGAACACAGAACAGACAAATGCAGATAGGTACACAGAGCGGACAAATATGTACAGGCACACAGAGCGGACAAACATAGACAGGCACACAGATCGGACAAACATAGACAAGAACACAGAGCGGACATACATAGACAGGAACACAGAGCAGAAATAGGCAGGAACACAGAGCAGAAATAGGCAGGAACACAGAGCGGACAAACAGACAGGAATACAGAGCAGACAAACATAGACAGGAATACAGAGCAGACAAACATAGACAGGAATACAGAGCAGACAAACATAGACAGGAATACAGAGCAGACAAACATAGACAGGAATACAGAGCAGGACAAACATAGACAGGAATACAGAGCAGACAAACATAGACAGGAATACAGAGCAGACAAACATAGACAGGATACAGAGCAGACAAACATAGACAGGAATACAGAGCAGACAAACATAGACAGGAATACAGATCGGACAAACATAGACAGGAATACAGAGCAGACAAACATAGACAGGAATACAGAGCAGACAAACATAGACAGGAATACAGAGCGGACATAGGAACACAGAGCAGACAAACATAGACAGGAACACAGATCGGACAAACATAGACAGGAACACAGAGCGGTATAAACATAGACAGGAACACAGAGCAGACAAACATAGACAGGAACACAGAGCGGACATAGGAACACAGAGCAGACAAACATAGACAGGAACACAGAGCGGACATAGGAACACAGAGCGGACATAGGAACACAGGGCGGACATAGGAACACAGAGCGGACATAGGAACACAGAGCAGACAAACATAGACAGGAACACAGAGCGGACATAGGAACACAGAGCGGACAAAAAAGACAGGAATACAGAGCGGACAAATACACACAGGAACACAGAGCGGACAAATATAGACAGGGACATGGAGAGACAGGGACACAGAGAGACAGGGACACAGAGAGACAGGGACAGGCACAAAGAAACAGCAACATGGATAGAATCAGGGACATACATAGAGACACAGAAAAATAGAGACAAGCACAAACAGAGACGGACCAACAGAGACACATGGACGCAGAGAGACGAAGAGACAGGGACACC
>CM031624.1:565026-598271 GCA_018398815.1 Conus ventricosus | reverse complement strand
T
The DNA here is from genome assembly GCA_018398815.1 of Conus ventricosus. Classification (NCBI taxonomy): domain Eukaryota; kingdom Metazoa; phylum Mollusca; class Gastropoda; order Neogastropoda; family Conidae; genus Conus; species Conus ventricosus. Next base: position 598,270 of record CM031624.1, on the reverse strand, counting down.
GTTCCCCTCCCTGATTGCTATGTTGGCAAATAGGGCCGCCCTCCTGGAGTAATTAAAGCGAAAATCTCGTCATTTGCCTAGTTGTGGCGTGCTTTGGGGGTTAAATTCACCCGACGGTTTCACCCCTTCATCTAGGAAACTTCTTTCCTTGTAGCATTATTGAACCCTGCCAAAGTTATTTTAATCTGTTTTTTCTGTTGTGTTCTGGAAACCCAGGCTAAAAAGGGAAAGGGACCTGCATTTAAAGCTTTTCTAAAATTTGTTTTCTTTTCAAAGTTTACATTAGGGCTTCGCAGTTCAAACTTTAAATTCCAAGCAATTTCAGGAGCAATGCCCCAGCATTCTCTCTTTTATGAAGTTTGTATTCGTGTTTCCAAAATCGTTTTGCCCTTAAATTTCTTATCTCTTCTAGGGTAGGATACTGCTGTCGTTTTTGTCTTCAATTTCTGTTCGTTTGTAAGCCCCTCATCTGTGTATTCAATCCATAACTTTTCCTGGCATCCTATTAGATCAACTCGGTTGTGTCTGCTAGGTCTTTTAACTCTACTGCCAATTGCATTTAGGAGCTGCTCTGCATTTGATTCTGGCCCACCGAGACATTCTTTTTATATTAATTAAAATAAACAACGTATTGAACTGGGGGGTCGTCCGTAAGCATAACTTAGAGTGCTTAGATTTTTTAACAGTCTTTTATTTTTTTTTGCTCATTCTTTGTCCCTTATTATATAATTTTCATTTAACATTCTTCAAAATTACTTTGTCCTTAGTGTAAAATAATCAACCGTTTTTAACTGCGATCGAAAAGTCTTTTAAGACAGCGGGTTTAAAAGCCACACAGAAAACTAAGGCGTGGCGACCCCTAAAGGCCAGCTTTGACAGAGCTTTTTTTTTTTAACAATGTCTCGTTCAGCTGAACAGTCATCAATAATAAAACAGAGTTTCAGTTCCTCAATTGGGCTATTTGTTTAATGATCTAACAGTCGGCTCAGTTTGTCGCTTGGATCAACTAAAAATATATTCTCGTCTGTCCAATAAACTTCCTTTCTTTGTAAGACTTGTTGTGCCTAATGGGGTTTTGCAGAATATAACAATGTACTCGTAATGAAACCTGTATATTGTTTTGTAATAATCAAGTACGGGAAGGGCAGTTTTCCCACACCCCGTAAACCCCAGATAAGAGAAAAGTGCGGATCTTAGGAAGAACTTCAAACTATCCTTCTGTTTCTTCTACATTTTAAAAAGCCGCGTCTTTTAGCCTGTTTTCTTCAATGTTTAACTGAGCATCACAAACCATAAAAATGTGCATTTTTATTGGGGCGTTTCCGTCTGCTTTCTTGTGAATATTTATTTTTATACCATCTTGCCCTATCCTTTCTCCACTTCCAAACAATCTGTTGTCAAATGCAGATCTAAAATCCAGCCACAGCCCATATTTAGTTATTAAGTAGTCTTCGAGTCTTACATCATAAAGGCGAAGTTTTTTACATACACGATCAACTGCAGGATCCCTTTGCCTACCTCCAGCGAACAACTTTCTTATTTCATCAAAGTGTTGGTGAGGTAAAAGTCCGCACCCCGAATACAACTGATCAGACTTGCCATTTATTGCACAGTCGACCTTCTCAATTTTTGGATTATAAAACGCTTCTGATTCTCTATGAAAAGGAGTTGTTCCTTCAGTAAATAAGAACAAAATTCCTTTTAAAGACTTTAGAGACTGATTTAGATGTATGTTCCAGAGAGTGTCTCGCTTGTTTCTATTTTCTGTAATGGAGTGTATAGCGTTTTCATAATAAATAACCGTTTTACTTTATACTGGGTTAAGATTGTTCTGGCCAGTCCAGGGTTAGTAACAACATCAAACTCAAGAGAGATGTCACTAACCGCGTATTTAGCTAAAGGGTCTTCAGACAGAACGACAGAATCGCTAGGATTAAATGTTAGTTCATAAGTAAGTTTTTCTTTTAGTGCACCTTGGTAATATGGCATATGCGTTTTTAACAGCTCAAAATCTAGAGGGATGCAGAATCTGTTGCCAAATGCTTCTGCTACTGCCTCATCTTTAACATCATTCTTTGCATCGCCTGCTTTAAACCTGTGCTTGAGACCGTTTGGGCTTTGTATTCCCTGATAAACTTTCTCTTTCTTTTCTTTTTTAGGCAGCCATAGATCAGAATAGAGGGTAAAATGTCTGCCTCACTTAGTGCAAAGACTCCTCTGCCCTCCAGTTTAATTGTATATGTTTAACGATAGCTCTGCCCAAATTAGCAACAACACTAGCATTAGGATCTCCCGATGTAATATCTATTTTGAATGATAGTTTAGCGGTGCCTGGCATTATAACATCATCAGCGCCAAGATCAGGGAACTTGACTATTAAAGTTTGTTCAGGCTGAACTGTTGATGGAGTATTTACACTAATTACAGTCTGCCTTATACCTTTTACGCCGTGGGGTTCCTTCTCTTTTCTGTATGGATCAAGGTCACAACCGAATGAGTTCATTTTTATAAAACAAAAAAGAATATAAATAAAAAATATGGCTGAAGATTTTGACGCAATTGATCCTGTTGGTGAAGAAGAAGATGAAACAGAACTGGGTCCTTCATTGCAAGAAGAACTTGAAGGAGCGGGTTCTTTACTCCCTAGACACCGTCAAGAACTATTGCGAGAAAGAATTCAATCATTCTATAGAAGCATAGGACGAGAGCTACCGGGAGTACTTGATCCTAACGATTTTGAGGAAGATGGCGGGCAGTTGTATATAAAAACTGGTGCAGGGAGCCGTGTAAAAGCTACTTCAACGCAAAACCCAAAAAAGTTTTTAAAACTAAGCACAATAAGGCGAAAACTCCCTATTGCTAAGGCAGAACAATTAAACCTTTTAGAGCTTAGAGCCGAAGCCGTTAGTCGTTTTCAGAACTTGGGGCAAGAGTTGCCAACACAATCTAAAATACAAAACATACCTCTTCAAGAATTAAATCGAACAGCAGATGAACTAATAGCAGAAATTGAAACGAGTTTTAATGAGGAGACGCAGTTAAAAACAATTGAAGATTCTCCATTGCCCATGCGTGAAATCCTGGGGCTTAATGAGGCTTTACGGACAATAAGGGGTGAACTAACAAACAATTTAGCAAAACTTGGTGAGTTGGAGAGAGAGATTGAAGAAGAAAAAATAAACTCGCTGATGCAGATGATAACAATTTAGGGCGAGAAGAAAAGGCTAGAATACAGCAGAAAATACAGGATTTAAGTCTACAAAGGGCGGCCAGGTTAGAAGTGCTGTCTACTAACAGAGCGCAGCTAGCATCACAAACAAGCAGAATAAGAGAAACTATAAACAGAATACTTTATGAAAACACTACGCTAGCAGAAAAGATAAGGACTCTGTTCAGGGAACAGGGGATTACAATAGTTAGTATATTAACAGCTGTTGGGTTTGCTATCTCTACACTCGTTTATGCTTTACATGGTTCCCACTGTTTGACATGACTGCAAAAAAGGACTTTAAAAGGACCTTTAAAGGACCATAATTTTTTTTCAAAGGACAAAATTTAACCAAGTTATAACTGAGAAAGCAATAACATACCTTTCTTCCTAAATGAGGATAACACCCAATCCTGGACTTTGACTTGCACAAGTCTTGCACAACAGTCTTGATACCATGAAATATGTTAGTAAGTGGGCCCCAAGAAAATAAGCTACAGCTGGGTGATTCACAGTACATTTTGATTAAGTCACAAAATATGGGTAGAGGGAGAGGAACATAGGAGGAGGCATCACCAACACAACTCGAGTCGCATGAATGTGGCTAAGAGAGGCAGAGTCCAGAGTCTAGTTTGATGAGTGATGAGGGGGGGGGGGGGGGGGTGGGGAATGGGTGAAGAGAAGCAGCACTGGGGTGGGGAATGGGTGAAAGAAAGCAGCACTGGGGTGGGGAATGGGTGAAGAGAAGCAGCACTGGGGTGGGGAATCTGGTATCTGCCCGGCGCTTTCTCTCGGCTCTCTTGTGCAGTTCAGTCTTGGCATGTTGCTTCAAGACGGATTCCCCATTGACATTATGTTGAGGGTTTTCTCACAGAAAGCACAACGAGCCACATGTTTGTTGTCAATAACTTTCCGCACCCAGTCTTTGTAGCTGTCCTCACGCAACCACCGATCTTGAAAGGAGCACTTCCCAGGCATTTTTCTGTTGCTTTCTGAGACAAATAGAAACTTTGGTGCCGCGAACAAGATGGCGCATGTTAAGTCTCGCGTTAAATCTCGCGTACGGGATCTGCCGATTTCCAGGAAAACTGTGACTGTTAGACTGATAATATATCGTCTGCTACTGACAAAATCAACGAAGACAACGGAATTTAAATTTGGTTTGCTTTTTAATGCTGTTGTAGTTGATTTTGTGTAGCCTTTTGGCTCAATTAAAGGATTTAAACTAACCGCAACAATTTTAAAAGGACCTTTGACTGTTTCAAAGGACTGCCTAGCTGATATAAAGTACTTTAAAGGCCTTTAAAATAAAACCCAATTTCACAGCACTTTAAAGCACCTGAAAGGACCGTACGAACCTTGTCTTTAACAGTGGTGCGCCAACAGGGCCAGTAGCTCCTCCAACGCCTCAGCCCGGTAAAAGTTGGATTAGAAAACAATTGCATCATCTAGCAAACCTATTAAAGAAGTTAGCAGCCCAAAGCGCTTGATGCTCTGCCTGGCATAATTGGCAGTGTTGTTAGTTGGGTTTTGTCTACTATAGGCAAAGTTGCCGGTTATATGGCTGACCATCTGTGGACGTTAGGAGTGCTAGCTGCTGGATTAATTTTTAGTGAAATAAAGTATGGCTAATCCAGTAAAAGTTAAAAACACAACGAGGGCTGTCTTTTCGCTAGTGTGACTGTCAGTGTGAGGCAGATTAACAGGTGGTGTGCTTTCTGGGCTGTTTTCTGGCTGTGGGTCACTTATAACCAGATCGCTTTCTTCAGGGCTAGGTACTTTTTTTTAAAATAGATGGGGCGGGCCTTGATTGTGCCCTAAGTTTTGGTCGTCTCCAGCTATGAGGATTTCATTGTTATAATTCTGTATCATGCCAATCTGCAGTCTAAGGTCAGAGGGTAGCATGTATAATCCATGGCCTACAACAAAGTCAACCTTTGACCTAGCATGTGCAAGAACGTCTTGATACCTCTGTATGCTGGCAGGCAAATCAACAGCAGAGTTAATAGCATCTTCTAAATTAGCTAGAAATTGTTTTCTAGCATCAAACCCTGTAGACTGATCTAGTATGCTAGACTTGGTCTGTGCTTGTGCTCCTAATAGACACCAAACGTATGTCCGTATGGTGTCATTAAGTCTTTGCACTCCTGGCATTGTTAGGCCTTTACTTTCATCTAAGATAAATGTTGTCCAGGGTTTAGGATGTTTTTGTTCAATTGATCCTAATCGAACTTGTTTGTCTGGTTGAAAGAGGTGTGGCCGGGCCAGTAGTCATAAGTATATTCTCTTTTTGCGCCCCACAAATATCAATGTGCCTAACCCATGATTGCGGTCTAACTTTTGTCTAAAAATCAGTTGAAGGATTAATGTTAAATTCGTTGCAGATTCTTTCATATGCATTATTGTCCATTGGGCTGTTGAATGGATTAAACGCGCTGTTGCTTGGGAGGGCTACTTGTAGTTCAGTTAGTATTCGTCTGTACTGGTAATAAACATGAAAGTTATATACTGACCTTACTAAAAGATTAGGATGGTTTAAATGGTTTGCATATGAAACACCGCAGCCAGTAGTTGCGCAGTAAATGGCAAAATTTAACTGATTCTGGTAAAACGTCATAGGACGGGATGACCATGCTCATGGCACTTTATCACTATTTATTGGCGGATTTAAATATCTAGTTAGGTTTACAAGTCTGACTTGGAAGCCGTATGATTCATCTACTGCAATGGTTAGATTGCTGAAGTCTAAATATTTGGGATTATAAAACGTTCCTACATTGTAAGTGGCACTTTCGTTATATTTAATAGGTTCCATTTTTTAAATTAGTTTTTTAAATAGTTAATAAAAAGGATGTACATCTATATAACCAAGCAAAACGAGCGTGTGTTCTTAACGTACCAATTGAAAATAGGCGCGGTGATTGTAGGATTGTCCTTTGAGAAATTGGTTTTAAAGTAAAATGGATTAACATATCTGAAAAAGATAAGAATAACTGGGTAGATGTTAAGAACGAACAAGGCGATCTATTAAAACATTTAAAAATACCCGATGGTTACTACAACTTTTGTTCTTTAAGAGAAGTATTTAGAAATTTTGGCATTGAGTTAAAAATTAATGAGGCAAATCTTATAATTACTATGAATTTTCTAGAACTTAAAGAAAAAAGGGAGTATGTTTTTCCTAGAAGCCTTGCTCGAATTTTGGGCTTTTATAATAGTGGTGAAACATATAGCTTCAGCACACACGGCCTTGTAGAATGGGGCATTTATAAATATTTAGGTAATAGACCGTCTGATTTTCTCGTAAACCCAATTTTGTATGTCCATTTACAACAGTTAAAAACAGATACTAATTTGTTTAATGGCTATCCATCTACAGTTCTACGAGCATTGCCGCCAACTAAGGCAGGGTTTTGCGATTATCAGTTATACAGGTTTGGCGGAGACAGTGAATTTAAAGAATTAATTGAGGGTTCTTTAAATTCATTGGATGTAAAAATAGCTAATCAAGACGGAAAGCCAGTTGTTTGTTCTAATTTATTGATAGTGCTTGAAGTAGAAGAGCATATTAGAAAAGTAGTAAGAACTCATTCCCGCGGACGTTAATAGTGATTGAAGTATAAAAGAGTGCTGTAAACTATAGATTTTTATGTTCCTGGAGAGAATGTAAATATGTTTGTTCACGATCGCCCATCTTATTTATCTTGTTTTTGTGCAAGAAACTGAAGAAGTTATATGTGTGTGCGTGAGTGGGCAGGGGGTGGGGCGTGCGTGGTTTAATTAACTAGGCCAATCAATCCCAGATCCTTTTGGCCTATAGTTTACTGCACTGCTTTGTAGGACAAAACGTGTGTGGGCGTGCGTGCGTGGGGTTGGGCGGGGTAAGTGGGCGTGCGTGCGTGGGGTTGGGGTGTGGTGGGGTGGGGTGGGGGTGTGCGTGCGTGGGGTGGGGGGTGTGTTTGTGTGGGGTTGTGGTGGGTGGGGGTGCGCAGGAGTTACCTCCCTTAGTATTATTTTCGGCCCTGTTGAGGGCCTTTCTAGGTCATTATTCCGCGCGGACGATTGGCACAGTTATGGCGTATTTTTAGCTTTAGGCTGGGGCCCGCTTACTCGGCTGGTAGGCTATTGATTTTTTTCCCAGCAGGTCGCTTTTTAGCCGCTTTGCCAAAACTCGCGAAAGCCAACGTCGCTTTGCATATATTTTACAATTAGCTTTCTTTTCTCATACAAGCTGTGGATAGAAATTCCAAGCTTGTGAAACTGGATAGTAGAAGAAACAAAATGATAATTCCATCAGTTTTCTACACAACGTGGGTTCCATCAGAATTTCAGTTTTAAATAATTCTCCCAGGACGCTTTTGGGTTAGATTTTTTGAAGAGTTTTTGTTCTTTCAAGCCAATGGCCAAAAAGCAAAGATTGTTGAAGAGTTTTTCGATTTTCAGCTTTGATCTCAGAACGGCTTTCAGTAAACGGGGCGTAATTTCAGCCATGTTTTTCAGCTTCATAAAGAACCTTCGTCAATCGACTCATAATCAAGTTTCTCTACAAAACAATTACGTAGAAATCATCTAGTTCACTTACTGTCATTTCACGTTTTTTTGCTTCGTTTCCAAAAGATTTAGGTTCTCTTTTGGTCGGGTTGGTTTCGAGCAAGGCTCGCCACGTTCTAATTTTTCAAGGTATGAAATCATTTCCTGATAATACTTTTTGAATTTAAATTTATTATTCTTTTTTGGTCATCCGAATAAAGCAAATGCTCAGTTTGGCTTTCTTGAGAACTGGCATCCATTGTGGCCTCTTGTGAAGACGGCCCAGCCTCCAGACTTAAATCAGCCATGGTTTTTAGTGTAGTAAGAGCAATAAACACAAGCACGTCTTCAGTCATAGAAGTCTCGACCGGCAATGTCGACATGTCAGCTAGCTCTCTAATCCCCCGGGGAGAAATGATGTCATACTCCTGTCGATTGGTTGAACGCGCACACGTGACAGCTCAACTAATTAATAATGAAGTAGGCCTATTGGCAGCAGGTCTCATGTGCAGCGGGCCGTGCCAAAAACAGCATCGACGACCAATATTGATTGGAAGCAGTCTGGAATGAGATTGTCAAGCCATATACATGTTTAGTTGATTTTATGTGCCTGGAGAGAATGTAAATAAGCGGGTTCACGATACCCATGTTATTCTGCATGGAAGCCCCATTTTACTGTACTAATTACGTCAATATTTGGCAGTTTTGACATGTTAATTTTTGTTTGTAAAAAGGTGTTAATTTTGGCCAAATAAACTGATTTTAAGATGGACGTGATTTGTATGTGAAAAGTGGGGTTTTCGTGCAGAATAACATGGGGTGGTCGTGAACCCGCATATTTACATTCTCTGGGGGTGTGTGCGTTCGGGGGGGGGGGGGGGGGGGGGGGGGGGGGGGGGGGGGTTGTGCATTCCTCTCGTACTATTGGGTTCTAGTGTCTGTGGCAGAGAATGTCTGTAAGGAGAGTATAGAGTGAGAGAGGGGTATGTGAGGAGGCCTCAAAGGGGAAGGTGATAGGAATATTGGACTTGTAGAAGCAAAAGGAAGAGGGAGGATGGAGGTTTGACCAAGTGATGTGTGTAACATGTATGCATGTGACAGTTGAGGAAAAAGGAAGGATAGGTTGGTGCAGGAGAATGTTTGCATGCATGTTTCTGTGTGTAAGTGAATGTAAAAGTTATTTCTTCTGAGAAATTACTTACATGCAAACAAACATACAAAATATATTTCCAAAACACACACAAAATAATCTTAGTAATTTATAGATTGAAACAAATTTAAGCCATCAGCGCCAGTAGCATAATATGTGATTATGTAAGATAGGTCAGGAGTGTATGGAATTACCATAAGTGTGCGTGAAGTGTGGATGCTGAGAAGGGGGTTCTTCACAACTGTGTTGGTAAAATATTTTCAGTGAATTTAGACCAGTACATTAAAGGTACAGACAAAAGGTTTGGATTTAAGTATAGAATGATATAAGTGACAGGTCTAAATAAGCAACAACAAAAATTTATGCAGGCATATTTTTCTGAGTTGATTATTTTAACAAATGTATTCCAACCACCTGGTGTGGCGTAATGGTTAGTGTCGCAGACTCCTGGCTGGGAGGTCATGGGTTCAATTCCCATAAAAGCCATTTGGGGAATTTTTCTGCCCCAATCGGCTTTTACCAAAGAGTTGAGTTGACGATGGGGTCAGTGAGGAAGACTGGGACCATGTAGTTGAGTTTCATCCTCTTAATGGATGCATCTCGGAGAGTGTTGCTCAAATTTTCTATGTATCTGTCGGGCCTGGTTGATGCCGAAATATGTTATGCAAGTAAGCATAGAGTACGGTCCTGTCATGCAGTCTCAGACCAGAATGAAATCCATAACATCCTCCTCCTCTTCCTCATCCTTAATGATTAGCATTAACTCTTTCATCCTACAACCCGGTTTTCCGGTTTGCAGAAATCGTACCCTTCCTTCCTGCAGCCCGGAAAACCGGGCAGCACAAAATCCCTCCTTTCCTTCTTGCAGCCTGGAAAATCAGTTCTCGCAGTACGCGCTTTGAATTTCTTGCGAGTCGCTTCATCGGTACACGTCATTTCTCCCTGACCGCGTCGCTTGCAGGGCAGTGTTTATGAATGGAATGGCTGCCAGGCGGCTCCTACAGCGTGGGAGAGTGGTCGCTGCTCTATTCTGGCTGGTTTGCTTCTGTATATGTGTCAGTTCTCACTTTGCACTTCTTCCCTTTTTCTTTAATCCAGGAATGAAGGGAGTACTCATATTATAAGAATCTAGGAACAAGGGAACAATGGTTCATAGAAAAGTAGGAATGAAAGAGTTTTTTTTAAAAAAATCTCAAATTCTGTGGCTCTTCATGCCCAGCTGTCATGGTGACCTCTAAGTCTGTGGCTTTGGCTAGATACTGTCAGCAGCAATCTTGAGCTGTTCAAACTGCACTGGTTTTACTGCTCAGCAGAGGATTCTGGAAAGCAACTCAAATGAAACAGTGGTGCTAATGGCAGTGAACGAAGCCCAAGAGAAAGAAGTCCAAAAACACAGAAACAACCAGCTTATCATCTGTTGCCAGTCATTTTTTTGTGCACATACATATGCAAGCACACACAAGCACACAGACACACACACACACACATACACACACACACGCACACAACTAAAAGCTGTATGCATGTAGATCTATACACACATACACATGTGTGCGCTCACACATGCACACACACATGCATGTGGGCGCACCCATGCACACACACTTACACACATGCATACATGCATGTGCACGTGCCCACACCACACACAACACACACACACACACACACACACAGAGCAGCAGCAGCACCAGTAGTATCAGTGTAACTTGTAAAAACCTGCATGCATGAGTGTGTGTATACACACGCACGCACACGCACACACGCACACACACACACACACACTTATAACACTTATAGTGAATAGACGTTAAACTAAAGAACTAACTCAACACACACACACACACACACACACACACACACACACACACACACACACAAATAAAAGCTGCATGCATGTACGTCTGTGTCATGTAAACATGTTCATACACATATGCATGCACTTTACACACAAACGCACACACAAACAAAGCAGCAGCATGAGTGTATGTTGTACAAACCTGCGCACATGCACACACAAACATGCACACACACCTTGCTGCCTCTCCTCATGGAACTCTGAATTGAAGTTGACCACCAAAGTCAAACTGAGCACAGTTACTGTCTAGCCGGAAACCACCCGGTTTATCTGAGCCGTCTTCAGTGCTGATAACAGCTACTTGCTTAGCTGCTTTTGCAGTCATGGCAAGGGAAGGCTGAAGTATGGGTCTTGTCTGCCCAGTCTGTACAGCATGTAAGTCTCACTATATAAGAGGCCATGGTCGACAAATCTCAGCATCTATATCGTTACTGGGTCAGTGATTGTCCAAGTTACTCGCTGTGCAAAGGTTCTTCTTTAAAAGCATGGGGTAATATTTCCCTCATAGTATGGCACGCAAACATTTATAGGATGTACAGCAAAGATTAATAAATGGAGACCAGTTGGGCATATAGGCGACATTTTACCGTGGAAGCTGCTAGGTTAGGCTATTAGTGTGAGATGGTTTGGTTTTTTTCATTTTTCTTTCTTTTTTTTAAAATTGTGTGTATGTGTGGTAACAGAGAGTGTAAGGATACTGGTGTAAGAGTAATGGTTGTACTATTGTGAATGTGAGAGTTTACATATGGGTATGTGTTAGATATTATTTGTGTTGGTGCATTTAGTGCGGATATATTGAGGCTTTCTGGATTTCATTGTTGAAGTTTTGTTTATGAATATATTTTTTTCATAATAAATGTCATTGTTGTGTACATTCTGTCTTTGAGTGTTATAGTATGTGAGAGGGGATGCATGCATCTCCAGTCCTGTAGATCGTATCAGCAAAGGTTGAGTGACCATGCACTGGGCAGGAGCACAGGGAAGACTGGCTTGATGAAAGAGCGAGTGCAAATAAGACGGGGAAAGCATTCTTCTGCATCATCTCTTTGAAAGATCTCACTGAATTTTAGCTTCATCTTAGAGTTTGGTGCTTTATATTTTTCAATGTTAAGGAACATCGGTAAGATAAAGGGAAGGATAAAACAGGAATGAGATTCATAGTTTCACAATTTTTTAAATCACTCGTAAACCAGATACCCAAAATTTTAAATTTAGGAGGGTTCCATTTGATATTTAAATGTTGCATATACTTAACGGGCGAGTTTCGTTTTCTTCCTAACCATACTGCATTCGTTTTTTCTGCATTTAGTAAGAGTCCAGATACTCTTCCAAATTTTTCAAGAACCATAATCGATTCTTCGAATGATTTCCGATCGCCTTCTTGTAAAAGTTCAGTATCATCTGCATACTGTGATATTTTATTCTCAGTATTAGCTATTTTAATTCCTTTTATGTCTTCATTTTGTCTAATCATGTTTGCTAAGATTTCAACACAAATAACAAATAAATATGGTGAGATTGGATCCCCTTGGCGACATCTCTCTCAACAGGAAACCAACCAGCAAGTTTTCCATTAACTGAAACGGTTGACTTAATATTTTTGTAGAATGTTTTTATCCATTGACAGAAACTTGGACCAAAGCCAAAGGCATGTAATACCTTAAACATGAAATCATAGCTTACACTGTCAAACGCTTTTTCAAAGTCTAAACATAAAAGTATCCCCGTTTTTTTTTATGTAATCATATAATCAAGTATATCATAAATAAGACGAATGTTATCTCCCAAATAACTGTTTGGAATAAAACCAGTCTGGTCTTCATTGATGATAGGGGAGATAAGATAAGATAATGTTGCTTATAGCCCAGCCGACCGCAAAGGGCCACATCAGGGCTGATGATTAGAGGGAAGCACACATTTTAATCGGTTGGCTATACATGTAGATCCTATTTTATACACAGTGTTCAAAAGCGAAATTGGTCTCCAATTTTTGATTCGGTCTTTGGGCTTGTCACCCTTTGGAATGCATACGATAATACCTTCTTTTTGCGTCGAAGATAGTTCCTTTCTATCGAATCCATCGTCAAGCGCTCTTACAACATATGGACCAAGTTGAAACCCAGAAACATTTGAAGAATTCTGCTGTGAAGCCATCGCTGCCAGGACTTTTCATATTACGCATGTGTTTAGAGCAACACTGGCTTCTTCTAAAGTAATTTTGCCTTCCAAAGAATTTACCTGACTCTCAGTACTGGTAAATTATTACTAAATCTGGAATTTCACAAGATTCAATATCTCTTTTAGAATATAATTTTTTATAGAACTTATTAACTTCTTCGGCAATTTCATCACTATCACTTAAAATAGATCCATTATCCAGCGTAAGTTTCGTAATATTTTTACAAACGTAATTTCACTTTTCAAGTCCACAAAAATAATTTATTTTTTTCCCCTTCTGCGACCCATCTCGCCCTTGAACGCAGCAACACACCCTCCATCTTCTTTTCCGAAGTGTAATCAACTCTTGTTTATAACTTTCAAGTTCACGTCTTTCTTCTTCAGATAATACCACTTTCTTTTCAAGTAAAGAAATATTACTTTCGAGATGTTTCTGTTTTTCTGTGTCCTTCCGTTTCTTCATCGTTGCGTATGAAATAGTTTTGCTTCTAATTTTCATAAGTAATGTATCAAAAAAAAGTTGATCAGAAATAACAAACTGGATTTCTGATAAAATTTAGGAATCTGAGCCAACCCACAGCGACAATATGGTAGAGCTGCATATTCCTCAATAACTGTTGGAATTACTTGATTTATGTCTTCTATGTAATTGGTGGTCTTTCAACAATGAACTATTAAATTTCCATAATAGATTTTTTTTATTCTCTGCCTTGCTCTAGAGTTATTAGAATTAAGGAGTGGTCAGATCGATATCCTGGTAGAATATCTGATCTGTTACATGATTACATAACCAGTCGGAAATAAGAAAGAAGTCTAAATGGCTCTGCTGACATGGGTTATTTCTCCTCCAAGTATACCTTCGTAATTCGGGATTTAAATCACGCCAGATGTCACTTAAGTCTAGGCTGTCCGTCATGTTTTCTATTTGCTCTTGTGCTTTGGGATTATTGTAATGTCTGTAATTATAACAGTCCAAGGAGTAATCACGTACCAAATTCCAGTCACCTCTAATAATGACATTTTCAGCGCCAACTTCTCTAATGTGTTCTTCCAACGCCACATAAAACTCAGGCTCATCACGATCGGGCCTGTAAATACTAACAATAAGACATTCTTTATCCATTATTTTAACGGATGCAAAAATATATATTACCTGCCGTGTCTTTATAAACTTTTCTTAACTGAAAGTCAAAATTATTATTCAACAAAATAGCTACACCCCTTGAATGTGAATTATGAGACGCAAAATAGCATTTGTAACCCCACTCTGAACGAATATAATTCTCTAACTTCGGTTTGAAATGAGTATCCTGTAACAAGTATATTGAGTATGCTTTCCCCCTTAAATAGTTAAACACGTCTCTTCGCTTTTGTGGGTTGGCTAGACCCTGACAATTCATGGATGCAATTGTTACTTTGTTACTCATATTGACGGCTTAATTTAACATGAGTTATACCAACATATGGACACATTACCATGCTGACATATAGCACCGAACCAAAATGAAAACAAAAATCTGAGCAAATCGCGTTCAAGTCCATAACATCAGTTGCTCCACAGAGGTAATTTCTAGCCATATGCAGATCAGAGCTTTTTACATGACCATGCACAACGGCACACTCCAAAAACAGACTCAAGATATCCGAAACACATAGGTTAAAAAAAACTGACAAGTTTTCATAAGAAGAAAGGATGAATACACAACACATGCACATACACATACATAGAAGCATAATAAAATAAAGTTTCTAGGTAGATCTGTCTCGGGCAGAGAAAGAAACAAACGGAGAAATAAAATGAAAAAGAACATTCCTTCTTTCTTTCCCTCTTCAGCTGAGCACGTGCTCCCCCGTGCAAGGAGAAAGAAGAACAAAAGAAGAAGCGTGTCAACATCAGGGGATTTCCACTTAATGACCAAGTTTGTTACTTAGCTTTGATCTCTTCAGCGCAAGGTAGGCGTTGAAGAGGTCGAAACGCGTTTTGTCTTGTGACTCGTTTGTCCATGTTTCTCTTGGCGGTTCGCTAACATTTATTTAAAATTTGTTTAGATTTCCGCCTGCAGTCGTCTCACTTTGCAACTATTTCTTCCTTGGTTACCAGTTGCGTACTTAAACTGACACAAGGAAGAAGGAGTGGTCCAAGACTAGGGAATTACCCTCCACATCTACCCTTTAGGTGGTCTAGTGAGAGAGCTGTTCGCACTTGTTGATAAAGGTCTATTTTGGGGTCAACAGAAACACAGGATAGTAAAACATGCATGTGTGCACATACGCACTGTCAGAGTCAAATACACACATACACGTGCTCGCACACACACACACACACACACACACACACACACCACACATACACACACACGCATACACACGCATACACACAGAGGCAAATATCATATGCATGGGTGCCACTGTTCCATCTGGGTGACTGAAATCCGTTTTCTCGGCAAGGCCCCAGTCGGAAAATTCTGTTTTTCAAGTTTCGTTATTCCAAAAACAAACAAAAAAAAATTTTTTTGGGGGGGGAACAGTTGAATCGGCAGTATGATGACCGAAGCAGCACTGTAGCAGATGACCGGAAATGAGGAAGTGCTCTCTCTATTGTTGAAGACAACACAGGTCCAGCGATCTTTATTAGCCTATGTCGCGCCAGTAGAAAAAGTGTTCCAGTTAATGACCTTCATGTGGAACATTAGAGGCTGCACACACACACAGAGGCAAATACGTATGCACACACATTTCACGCACAGACTCTTGTATACATACAGAGGTATACACACATACGCACACTCACTCACTCTCACACTTGCATGCACAAACACACAACAAAGTTTTGGGGCAGATCAGAGTAAAGGATTGCATGAATTAATAAAGAAGAGAAGAAAAAAAAGACAGAATAAGAAGGAAAGGTTGAGTTAATTAATTACAGAAAGGAGAGAAGAGGCAAACACACATGGACTCATGCTACACACGCACACACACATAGCAGAAAACCCGCACACATGCGTGTGGATTCACACACACACACACACGCACATAGAGGGGAAGAAAAAGGGTTATAAAAAACTTGCAAGAAGGAATGAATAAATGATTAAACTAAAGAAAGAAGATGATTAGTCTACATACACAGGCTCCTTTACATGTCTGCTTCTCGGCTTTAAAACTTTCGAAACAACTTGCCAGCCACAGTGATTTTGTGATCATTCCTGTCCATACTAACGTCACCCACCACCATCTCTTCCCCTTATACACTTACTTATACATCTCACCTCTCTCTCTCTCTCTCTCTCTTTCTCTCTCTCTCTCTCTCTCTCTCTCGGTTGTGAGCTGAGGACGTGTGAGTGCAAGACGCAGCTTGTCAGTCTCTCAATTTTATCCCGGTGTGCAGTGCAAGACGCAGCTTGCGTCTCTCTATTTATCCCTGTTAGTGACAGTTTCAAAGGTGTTGGAGAGTTTGGGGTTGGGCATGCAAGTAGCAATTGAACGATGCCATTGGATGCACTGTCATTTAGATCACGTTTGGGGCTGCTTCTTTGGTGTATTTCTTCAGTTTATGTTAAGAGAGCTGTGCACAAAGCAAAGATGAAGATCTCCTTTTTGACGCTGCGTCGACCGAGTGACGGTGTGGGGGCGGGTTTGCTCCTCGTCTTTTTTGTTTTGGGGAGGACTGTTATTGCAGTGTGGGAGTGGGAGCAGAACCCCGGACCTACACCAGCAGTGAAGGCAGAAAAACGTGAAGCAGACCCGGCTCGGATACGCTATGCCGGCGCCAGGGGCGGACGGTTGCTCCCACCTCTGCTGACTCTCCTGTATCCAAGACCAACGAGCGCCGAAACCCACCATGGCCAACATCATGACCAAGCTTTGGAGATGGACAGGCCCAACAAGGCCATGGACAGTAAGTTGGATGACGTTAAATGGATGTGAAGACCCTTGGTGAACATAATGCTGCTTTGCAGAATGAAGTGAAGTGTCTCAGGGAGGAAGGGGGCGGAATTACTTTCCCCAAAAACAATGATCTGCAGAGCGTAAACCGGAATTTGGGGGACAGTCTTGAGTTTCTAAAAAAAGAAGGCAGATGACCTCAAAGGGCGCTCGAAATGTAATAATTTATTGTTTTATGGATAGAGCAGAAGTGAGAATGAGAACATGATGCTGCGAGCGTATGTTGAAGGACTTGACTGCTAAGAGCGGGGCGTGAATGGGTCGATTTGATAGAGCGCATCGTTTGAATGCAAAGCATGACTCCCCATCATTGCCAGATGTTCCTCATGTAAGGCAAAGTACACATTTTGAAAGCTAAGGCCAAGTTGAAAGGAACCAATGTCTTTGTCGGTTAAAGACTTTACAAGTAGGGTCCGTGAAATAAGACGAAAGCTCACTCCACATTTGAAAGACACAAGGAACAGTGGTAAGAGAGCTGCGATGGTCTTTGTTGATGGCAAGGGGTTCGGGCTTGATGCTTCGGGTCAGCTAAAAGAGTTGAAATAGGGTTTTGGCCGGTCCTCTTGCGATTAAAAGGTGTAATTTCAAGAGGAAGAAAGATAAACTTGACACCGGGGGAAAGATTGGCCTCCGGATCCTGTCACGCATGGCAGTAGCCGCTTTGCATTTTTTTTTAACGACAGTGTTATGGATGATGTGAGCGCTGGCACTGGTACAACCTTGAATTCGTATGACAGTTTCAACGATAGCCGTTTGAATGATGATTTTTCCAGCTATTTGAATGATGATTTTTAAAAATACGACGTTGTAGATAGCAATATTAATGCATGTAGGAAAACGGTGCACTTGATAGTGATCATATTTTATTGACAACCGGGATCTGGATGTGCCTGTATGCCATAATAAAGTATTCAAGCTTCTTTGTTAGAATGTGAATGGTTTACTCTCAAAAGTTTTGATTATGCATTTATTTTCTTATGCCTGTGGTTTTGATTTTATATGCTTTGGGAAATGTTCGTTGAAACATTTACCCAGGGACATGTTTGTTGGGTATAAACCCTTTATAAAACCTGCGTAAAAACTCTGTCATCAGGGGAGACGATCGGGAGGACTCGTTTGTTTGATAAAACAAGAATTGGTTCCCTTCATATCTATGTAAGGTTGATAGCTCTTAACATGGGCGTTTTTTTAATTGAAAAATCTTTTTTTTGGTACACTGAAAAATTTGCTTTGGTTTGTACGTATATTCAGCCAAAGGTTCTCCTTTTCTATAATTCTTTTAATGTTGTAAGGGTATTCCATGTTGGAAGAATGTTTGGCAGACTGCTTGTGCTCACTTGGTGACATTGATATATTACGGGTGTTGCATCTGAACAGCAGGATGGAAAAATTTTCTCCAACTTGTCTGCTGATTTTTTTCGATTCCTGTTTGCAAACAAAAAGGCCAGCCACCTTGCACAGATCGATGTTCTCATGATATAACTACGTTAATTTATTCCCTAAATCTTTGCATTGCTTTTGATTTGTACATTTTGAATGGTGTATGTCAGGGCGACCGCCATGGTTGCTATACATATGTTTCAGACAGCGGTAGCAGCGTTAATGATTATTTTCTGATCAAAGATTTTTCTCCACTTTTTGGGGATTCATGTTATTTGTTTGTTTCGGAATGTATAGAATCCGATCATTTGCCTATTGAATTTCAATTTGACATTACAACAAAAAATAGTGATAGATCAGTGGACAATGTTGAGGCTACAGTATTGGATAAGTTTGTAGGGAAAAGAAGTTATGCTTTGACTTACAGAGACAATTTGTGTACGTCATGTTGATGTAGATAAAGCTTTAGATTTGTTTAATGATTGTATTAAAAACAGTGCCCGAATGTATGATAAAAATGTGTGTTAATAAAACGGTGCTAAAAGGAAGATTTGGTTTGACAGTGATTGTTTGGTAATGAAAAGAAAACGCTAAAATTGTGAAATATGGGTTCGTACTTTGGACGATGGTGACAGAAGTGGTATGTTATTGCAAGAAGAGAATAAAAACCCCTTTAAAAGCAGAAGAAGAACATTTTCAATAAAAAAACCTGTTTGATAACATGATCAGATTTCTTCCGTCACGCAGGAGTTTTGGAAAACATTAAAAAGAGCTCATTTTAAAAGAAAATACACAAAAAATAATATCTCCCTGGGTACATGGTATGATCACTTTAAACGTTGTTAGGTAAAAAATAATTTAAGTGATGATGAGCTTCTGTTGTTACGATGAGGGACAAGACGAGCATTTCAATCGTCCCATTTCTAAAGAAGAAATTCTATTTGCCGTGCAGAAAATTAAGACTAACAAATCAGCAGGACCTGATTCATTATTGGTAATTTTTGAAGTATGCTGGACCTCAAGTTGTTGACTTTTTACTAGTTCTTTTCAAAAATATTTTGATGAGGGTGTCTTCCCCGAAGGCTGGACAGTCTGTAACTTTGCCTTATTCAAGAAAGGGACGTAGATAACCCAATAATTACAGAGGTATCTCTTTGGTTGTGTTAGGTGTAAAGTGGATAGTACTGTTTTAACAACAGATTGCAAAGGAATGGATTGATGTAATAATATCACGGGGGAGCATCAGGCTGGGTTTTAAAAAAGGGTTACTCTACTATCAACCATATGTTTACTCATCTTGCCCTTTGTTCAGAAACAATTTTCATTAAAAACTTAAATTTTATGTTGCGTTTAATTTACTTTGAAAAAGCCTTTGACTCCATCAATAGAAAGCTTTTATGGAATGTATTATTTAAAAAAAGGTATTAAGAGGAAAATATTTGGCTGTATTAAGCCATGTTCAAAGTTGTTAAGACAACGGTAGAAGTGGTTCCAATCGACAGATTATATTAATTTTTTTGCTGGGTTAAAACAAGGTGATGTTTGTAGTCCTGTGCTATTTTCTATATTTATTAATGAACTTTACCATTGAGGTTATCAGTAATGGCCCTTTTGGTGGACTATTCCAGAAGATGTCTTAGAATTGTTTGTCCTACTATAGCAGATGATGATGTTTTAGTTTTAGAAACGATAGTTGGGTCACAGCGTCAGCTAAATAAACTGAGCAGGGCTGCCTCTTCATTAGAGTTGAGAGTAAACATGAATAAAAGCAACATCGTGGTGTTTCAAAAGGGGGGTTATTTGGCGGGGGAGGGAAAGATGGTGTATAACGGACTTACTATACCTGTGCTATATAAATTTAGGGATCTATTTTTCTACACGCCTAAGTTTTACCTTTGCCTGTAAAGATCTTGCATGTAGGGCAAAGAATGCTTTGATATGTGTCATGAAAGATTTATTGCTTTGAATAACAATTCACTTGAGCTATTTATAAAAATTATTTGATTCCCAAATACAGCCTGTTTTGATGTATGGGGCTGAAATTTGGGGGTTGGATAGTGCTGTTGTTCATTGCGAGGCCGTACATTTTTTGGTTTGAAGAGGTTTCTTTGGTTTTGACCGGTGTATTTCTAATGATTTGGTGTATGGGGGGACCAATAGATATCCACTGTTCATTTGTTCAGCCAAATTGATGTGTTCAGTATTGGTTAAAGTTTTACCATGGAGCATTTTAGATGCCTTAGGTTATGAATGTTTTTCAAATTAGATGTAAAGAGAAAACAAACTGGTTCCAAAAGTGCGTGTGTTTCCCGTGTAAGCCGGATTTGGGGATGTAGCTGTCACAGGTTTGGAAATCAAAGCCATTATTTATGTTTTAGAAAAGGTTGATTGACTGTAATGGCAAATGTGGACGATCATTCAATAGTGGCGTTAAGTTTGTACAGAAATATTCTGTTTTCGTTTTACTCAGCCCTTTTTGAAATTGATTTGGGGTATCATCTAAAAAAGATCCATTGCTAATCCAATTTGGGTTTTTTCTGACATAAGGACTCATTATCAAATCAGACAACACAGACAAATGATTTGGTATGTCCATGTTATGAAGGTGGGAAAAGAAATCATTTTGTTTCCTTTGTCCAGCTTTAGAAATGAATATTCTCAAAAATTATTTCCCCAGAAATATCCCTAGCGCCATGTATGTTTCTTTACAGTTACTCTAGCCTCAAGTTATACGGTATTAAAGGAAATTTTGGGATGTTTCTGTTTAAGGGTTTAAGATCAGAGAAATAATGACGTTTAGATAGCCTTGTTGGTTGTTGTTTTTGTTGTTGTTGTTGTTTTTTGATAAATCATTTGTTTAATACATTTATGTGAATGTTGTGTCATTTCCCATCAAATGGGCCAATGGGCCTTATGAATTAAAGTTGGTCTGAATCTCTCTTTCTCTTGGGAGCAGGATGGATGTCAGTGGGTGACAGCATTTTTGGGGTGCGTCTGAAGAAAATAGCAATACAGTGTTATGGATTGTTGTGGGTTCATCTGTGGCCGAGACTGCTTTTAGGTGCTATGCCTTCAGAAATACTGGCATTTAGACAGCAATGTGGACTCTTTATCTTTGTTTTTTTATTGAATTTATGAAGAAACATGCACGGTTCAAGGTTACGAGACTGGGACTGACATTGAAAACCAGGACTACAGGTGTTGTGTGTGGTTTCTCCTCTCCTATTTGTTCTGGGGTAGTTTTTTGTTGCAAGAATTTGGCGATGTGGACTGAATCCAGGACCCCGTACTGCTCTGAAACAGCTTGGATCTCAGTCTTCACGTTGCCCTCGTGTCAGTGTTGGAGACACATCATCAGACATTTCATCCCAGAACAGAGAGCTCTAATGTTGAACATGAAGTTTGATGTGGTGAGGGATGTCATTAGAGGTCTCAAAGACGGTTTTGATGTGCTGCATGAGAAATCAAGAACATGAAGGAAGAGTGCACCCGTCTGCGAGAAGAAAACGTCACACTGAGGAGAGCAATGTCTGCCTGGAAAAGAGAATCGAAGAGATGGAGAAGAAGACAAATGACCTAAAAGCAGATCCAGACGGAACAACGTAGTCATCCATGGGCTCCACAAAGCAGACAAGGAGTCAGCAGGTGACCTGGAGGCTGCTGTCAAAGAACTGTTCACTGGCAGGCTGGAACTGGCCAAGGATGTTCCCTTTGACCGTCTACATTTTCTGAACCAGTGGCCCAATTCTCCTGCAATCGGTGCCATACCTTCTTCAAGTACAAGGTAGCTATACTTAGGGTGAGAGGGAATCTGAAAGGTTCCCATATTTTCATCGGAGAAGATTTTTCTTTCAGGTTAAGGGAAATCAGACGTAAATTGTTGCCCCATCGGGGGGCCGGAATAGCTCAGTTGGTAGAGAGCCGGACTCGTGATCCTGGGGTTGCGGGTTCGAATTTCGGTACAGGGGGATTTTTCCCTCAGAGTTAACATTGTTCTGACTCCATTCCCCATACAGTCCTTCGAATGAGACTATAAACCGAGGTTCCGTGGTGAACGCACGCACAACATCTTGCACACATGTAAAATCCCATCACCAGCTTTTGGAAAAGAAGGCCAGTTTGGCCGTTGGTATGGATGACATGTTACACATAGCATGCACCTTCCCCGAAGATGGAGTATGGCTGCCTTAATGGTGGGATAAAAAAACGCTCATACACACAAAACTCCACTACTTTTCTATACAGGCAGTGTCCGCAGGAGTATCAGCCTGCGTACGCAGAAGAAAAAAGAAAGAAAGTTGCCCCATCTAAAATGAGCAAGAGCAGCCAATAGAAAGGCGTCTATGATGTTTGACCATCGGATCATAGATGGCGCTAAGTTTTCTGTGGACTCAGAGGCAGACTGAAAGAACTGAGATAGGACCAGAGGTCTGCTCTTCTTACTAGAAGGTTCGTTTCTCAGACAAATAAATTAGGGATACGCAGGCACGACTAGTATAATGTGTCTTTCCACATTTAATTCAAGGAGCACCCAAAAATTGACACCAGTTGTGAAACATTTTGTGGACGTGTGCTGATACGCACGTGCATGTGTTTAGAAGCTAGTGACGTTGTCATGACAGGGAGGAAGTGTGTTAGTAACAGGTCACGGTTCATGGCGGGCCATGCAAAAAAGTTAAGCGTCGCACCCAGTATTAGTCGCTTTTTGATTCTAGAATGTGGGTGCATGTTCGTTTTCTGTAACATTAAAGGTCCTGTAAGGAACTCAACGACCTGCTCCCAATTAAAACACAGATTTCTTTCTTGGGGATGGCAAGTGATTTCATTTTGTTTTCTTGAAACCTTTATAGAGACATTTCATCAATTTATTTGTTGATTACATGCTTTTATGTAAACCTGCTTTAATTTACAAACAAGTCGTTTTTTTCTGATGGGGTTGTGCCTTAAGAGAATGTATGAGTGCCCCATTTGTGCTATCTATAGACAAAGATAACCCTAATATTATTGTTTTTTCGTATTGACAGAGCTGTATTAGGCACCATGAATATATATTGTATATGTTCCTGCCTGAAGGTCACCATTTTATTCCTTTTTTTTATATGTAAACAGTGCATTAGTCTTGTGGAGAGAATGTTTGTCAGACTGTTTCAGTTGCATTTCATGAGGTGTATTTTGTATTGTCCGGAGATATCAACAGTTGAACTGCCCTGTTATAAGATAAGTTAACAATTTTTAACAGCCAAAAACTATATTAAGTCAAAATCGAAATGATTTTGGGCAAAAAACAGCCTTAAGAATAAGGCAATTCCCATCAACACAAATCGGAAATCACAAGACAAAGTAACGAATAACTAATTGTAAACTTAAGTTGAATTTATGTACAGATTTATTTACTAATTCTGAATGGTGCATTTAATGACGACCGATAATGGTTGCTCACATACAATCTCAGATTCAGCAGTAGTGTAAATGATTATTTTTTTTATGTTGGTGATATGTTTGCCATATTTGAATCCTTGTGTTAATTTAAAATTCATATGTTTCATTCGGATCATATTGCCACATTAACTACACTTATTTAAATTTTTCAGAAGAGCGTGGCAGTATAAAATCTGACACAGGAGCCATGTTTTATTACTCTATAACTTTAGGAAATCTAGTAAACTATTAGAGATAGCTGAACGTTTAATCAATTAATGATATTAACCGAAGCTTTGTCTACCTTTTAACGATTGTCTCAAGCAATGTGCCTGACAGCAGGAATAAACAGATCAAACAGGTGATAAATGCCTGGAAGATCATTTAAATGTAAAACACGCAAGTTTTCTCTAAACTGGTATTTTGCACAATTAATCCTGGAGCCATTTTGAATTGTCCGTCTAACAAACCTTTAATGCAGTTCGTTGATTCTAATAAAAAGTAATGAAAGAAACAAATAAACCAAAAAATGCGCATTCAAAGTAAAGTCCAATAAGCCCTCTCCATTCGTATATCGCATCCTAGATTTTTTCTGCACAGCCTGCGACTAACGCAATGAGCAAGTCGCCTTCTTGTGTCATTGTCAGAGGTTTTATCTGAATTGTTGTTTTACGAAATTCGGGACTTTCCGATTGAAATCTTGCTAATGACTCCATTTTCTGTTATGAATATAATGAAAATGTACAAAATTATTATCCAACCGTCCATTTCAACAAACTATTTTTCATTAAAATCTATCAAAAGCAAGCGCCACAAACACATTAAAAGTGGGTCACGTCTGGGCCCATTAATCGAGGATAATTTAGTAAGAAGCAACAAAAATATCAAATGTCACTTACTGCAATTTTATTTCCCTGTGGTTTCTGAGGTTTCTTCATAGTAAAATATTTGGTGAATAGTTTTGAATGGACGATGATGCAGACAGAAGCTGGGACAGATAGCACAAAATTCTGTCGGTACCGGCCATCGACAAGGCCCGAGTGTCTGCAGCAGTGTGTCGCTGTCTTGCGGTCCAGTTTCGCCTCTATAAAATTAGGTCACTGCATGAGTGAGATCATTGTTCCTGAGCAACAGACACGGAAGGAGAATAAAAGGTCTGCTTCGTCCTCTGTTTCTTTTTGACTGGCTGTTTTGCTGTCCCTTTTTGTTCCATACACATTACCATCTGCCTGTCTTTCACTTGCCACACACCTTGCCCACAACAACACACTTAGGTATACTGTTTTCAACAAAACCCAGTTCATATTGGCATGGAATGACTGGTAAAGTTAACAAAGCAACCTCTTATGAGCTCTGCAGTATGAGGAAACTTTTGTTTTGAGGAATTCTTGTTTAGATTTATTGGTTGTGAAGTTTTTTGATTCCCAGTTCAACCCATTTCTCATAAAGTGTAGACTTTAGGACTTATGGTGCAGCCTGCCATTGTGAAAAAGTGCAACCTCTGCCTATGAAAAATTCCTGAAGCTACGTAATTCTCCAGGAGTGGACAATGACCCAAGCCGAGCTTGAGAAACACGGAGGGAAAGATAACCACAGAGGCACTAACAATGCTAATGTCAGGAAGATACTGGACAAAAAGAAGTGCCAACAGAGTGGACCCCAGTAATGGAAGATTCCCTTACCCAAGAAAGGCAACCTCAAAACTATACCAAAAATTACAGGACTATAAGTCTGATCACACCCCAGCAAATCATGCATCGCATCATCCTCAACCGACTGAAATCCCAAGGCTGAGGAACTGCTATCAGAAAGAACAAGCAGTTTTAGAAGAGTGGCGGAGCACTGTGGAACAAATTTTCCACAGCCGAGTCCTTGATTGACAAGCATCTACAACACCAAAGCACCTCTTCCACAACTTCAATGACTTCAAGAAGGCATTCAACCTAGTGTGGGCACAACGGCCCTACTGTAGGGTTCTCAGAGACTTCAACATTGATGAGATGTCTCATCATTCAAGTCACCATGGCCCTTCTAAACGAACCCTCCAGCAGCACAGTACTCCTCAATAGCCAGCAGGCCAGTACTTCCCCGACTACAGCCTAGTCATGCAAGGGGTTGCCCTACTATCTCCAGTACTTTTCAACATCTTTCTGGAGAGAATCATGCACGAGACCCAAGAAGAACACCACAACCTTCCATCAGCATTGGCGGCATGCCTGTCTTGCCACCTTCGATTCGCAGACCCATATCGACCTCATGGGGGCAGCAACACTGAGCTCCAGGATCTCAAAACAGACTTGTCACAAGAGCAAGTTCCTACGACATGAATCAGCACAGACAAGTCAAAGTCCATGTCAACAGCACTACTAACAGCATAGCCACATAACCATTAATGGGTGATCCCCTGGAAGAAGTGACCAATCTTCAGGTACTTGTAGTCAACCCTTTCCAAAGATGCACCTGCACAGCAGAAATCCGAATCAGGATCACGTCCGCATCAGCAAGCGATGCCAACTGAACAGCGTGTGGAAGATGCACCATCATATCCCACCAAAAATCCGGCTGCAGACAAGACACTAGTGGTCTCGATCCTCTTATATTGTTTGCGGAAACATGTACCACTGAAGGGGCCGAACGGAAAGAAAGAATCCAGCATTTGAGACCAGGTTGCTGAGGAAACTAACTCCGCATCTCCTACAAAGAACACAAGACCAATGTTCAAGATCGGAACTGGTCACTAACCAGTAGGACCCCCCCCCCCCCCCGACGAACCACTTCTGGCAACCGTCAAACGCGGAAATTGCATGGTTTGGCCATGTCATCGTCAACACCCTCTCCAAAACATCCTATCAATGTAACCCCGTTGAAGATGGCGCAGACGAGGACGGCAGAGAAAGAGCTGGACCAACAGCATAAAGGACTGACCAAATGACCACAAGCCGATCTCCTCAAGAACAGCCACCATCAGAAGAGCCTGAGAGAAAACAGTCGGCTGCCTCATCACGACCCTCCAACGACTGCCCAGCGGGTCCAAGGAATGACTGAACTGAACTAAATGACTTTGTACTGTGAAGAGACAATATATGTCTATTATTTAAATTCTGTATTAAACTGTATCGATCCTGGTTTTGAAATTAATGAAAATGAATGACAATAGATTACCAACGGAAAGCTTTATATGATGTTATAAACGACCAGTATGCAAGAGATAAAAGAAATATGGGTTCAAAAATCTCATGGAAAAATGTGTCAATTTGATGTGGCCAATGTTTTTGGATGAACAAGGTGTGCAAATGATAGATTATTTCTATGTGAATTTAAAAGATTGATTGATTGCGTCAGGGGCAGAATGGACACTCATATCAAAAATAGTGATAGATTTGCCATGTATTGGAGATTTTGTATGGTACACAATGTAAACTTTAATCTGCAAATGGATTTACAAGCACTTGAAGTTAACAATCATCAATTTAAGACCTGTGAATATCTGACATTGCACAACACCGATATCAATACAGTAAATAATGCTGAATTAATTTTTTACTTGTCCACTATGCATAATGGTAAAGAAGACGAACTTGCATTTTGTCTTATGCTGCTACCAAGTTATCTAGTCTAAGATCGCAAATATATACCAATTTAAGTTTTCCAGGATCCCTGGTCAGTTTCGTTTAAGTTATGGGGGGGGCCGTAGGCATCTAGAATAAAAGCATGATAAAAAAAAAATCTGTTTACTGGTTCAAGGCATTTCCAGTTTCGGATCAGCTATGACTTCGTGAGAGAGAATTTCATTCCGTCTTGTAGTGTTCTGTAAAATGCGTATAATTTTGGTTACGTTTCTCCATACTCCCCCTTCATAAGGGGCAGTGGCCTTTTTTGAATAAACCATCTGAGTTCTGATCTCTCTCTCTCCACAAACGTGCCACCGGGGGGGGGGGGGGGGGGGGGGGGGGGGGGGGGGGGGGGGGGGGGGGGGGGGGGGGGGGTCTAGTATAGAATATGAATGGTTTAAGTAGAATGAGTATTTGAAAATGTGCATATAATAGAAAATCAATTGATAAAAACATGTATGGAAGAGGAAGGTTAAAATAAGTAACGTAAATCTGTATGTACATACACATTAAAACTACTAAATGAATCAAAGGGAAACATTGATAAAATAATTGACCAGAAGTATGTAAAAAGAATAAACCAGGAAACAAAAAGTAGGACAAGAACTTGGCCAGTTCAGTAAAAACAAATAGCAAGGCACGTAAGAAGAACTTGTTAGATGTAGGTCAACATGCAAATCAACACGAAGTTTGCCGACCCGACCCTTCCACACGCACGCAGTGAACAGCGCCAATCTCCCTCTACCTGTCTCTCGCCCAATTCTTCTCTCTCCGTTCGCTCTCTGCTTAGAGAGGGGGGGGGGGGGGGGGGGGGGGGGGGGGGGGGGGGGGGGGGGGGGGGTGGGGGGGTGGCAGTTGAGCATGAGGCGGACGGTCTACAGTGGGAGGCGGTGGGAGAGAAGTGGTTGTAAAAAATGATGAATTGCCTGTTGAATTCTGCTGGATCGACTGCTAAGAAAATGGCTTGCCCATGGATCATATTATAAAAGTATAGGTTTTGAACTCTTTGAATAACATAGCTATCATATGCCTTTTGATCATTTTCCAATGGTTGCTTTGATTATAAAGTTAGAATTCTAGGATCCGACCATCAAGAACTCCCTGGCAACAGGCAATCTAGACACAGTGTACGAGTCAAGTTTCAACAAGACCCATGGACATGATACGACAGGGTCACGGGCAGAAAAGAAATAGGGAAAAACTACAATTAAAGTGAAAATAACGGAAGTAATGGTACCACTCCTGATCCATAAAAGTGACAGTTATAGTAATTTTCCATGGGGCCCGCTAAATCCAACGAATAAAAACAACACCAAGTCCGAACCCCACAGCTAACACAACCACACAAAAACACAGACTGAGTGTCAAGGACATCAAGACAAGCTATTGTTATATATACCCAAGATCAGGTTTAACCAAACATTGTAAGATGGCGATTATTGGCCTAAAATTCGTATTTCGCATGGTTAAGCAAAGTAAACAAAAGATGCTTAAAATAGTACGTGCTTTCCGGCCGGCCTGGATGGGTGACTCGGGGCGGCTTTCACCGTGACGTTCGGTACTGGGTAGCGACGGGTGGCCCCGCGTTGTTTGTCTGGGCCTGTCTGATGACAACTGCTATATATTAAGATAAGTTATATGCTATATGACGGTAGCTAAACAGACTACTGTAGAAAAATAGTAGACTTTGATCAGACCAGTCTTACACAGCGATAAAATTAATACAAGCTGAACTAGTTACAACTAGGAACCTACGCCGAAGTAGATGGGTTGGTGTATGTGGAAGCAATTGTTTATGATTGAATACGATTTATGGATTACTATCTTACCGAGTGGGTGGTAGGGTGTTTCACTTGCTCCCTGTGTCCAATGCTTGTCACTCCCCCCTAATACATCTCTCGTTCAAAGACCACATGAAGAGAGGTTTTTCAATTCCAGTCTTATAATGCCCAAATGCAGTTGTATGGGCATAGGTGATGAGGACATACAATGATAAGAAATCCTACGTTCCTAACTAAATGGCGATCTGAAGAATGAGTTTGGCCCAATTCCAGTTTCAAAATCCCCCCCCCCCCCCCCCCCCCCCCCCCCCCCCAGACATTCCCTACGCTAAACAAAAACCCACCGAGCTAGCTGAAACAAAAGAAAAAAAAACATTCTAAGCATTTCTAATATAATAATAGTCATAGGATCAAGACAACATGCATCAAAAATAATAACCATAAGTGAAAGACATAAAAAACTGACATAACAATGAAGTACCCCTAAAAGTAAAAGTGAAAAAAAAGGACTACAACAATAAGTGATACACACAAAACAAAATACATAACATTAAATACTAAAAAAATAAGTGACACAGAAACATATATTGGTTCACAAATTGATGTCATTGAGGGCTAGGAACTTGAGCTGAGGTGGATCTTGAGCTCAAACCACACTATTGGTGTGTTCACATCACAGCACAGCCGCTTATACCTGGTTATTTCCCAACTTACGTAAAGAAATATTGGTAATACAAGTACATAACATTATAACACAGCCAACTTTCCCTACGAAGCATTGGCATGCTTATCCTTATAGATGCTTAGCACTATCACATACCACAGACTGTGTGCATCTCAACTCTTACAGTTTTATGACTAACACAGCCCAACTGTGAACTTCCAGTTGCATGGACTTGCCCAATTATTTTGGCAGTGTCCCACACACATTAACAAAGACCTCAAGAACCATGCAACCTCATCAACCCTGAACAGCCTATACCCCATTCCAAGTGTTTCCACCAAGTTGAAGAGAAGATAAAAAAGGAAGGGGTTCATCCTAGTCCAGTCACCTAATCATCCACAACTAGGGACTGATCTAGCTCCTTGGAGAAAAGAATGGAAAGGAAAACACAGCCGGGAACAGACATAACAACCCCACAATAAAATTCCAGTGAGCAAGCAATGCAAGAACCGTGATCAAATATTTTCATTTAACATATACAAACACTTCTCTAACAACTACACACACTTTCTCTCATGAATACCCCAAATTAAAAAACAATAAAGGGAAAGAAAAATCTAAACTCACAGAAGAGAAAACAGCATGAACCATTTCAAAACCAAACCAAAAAGAACGCAACCACCAAAAATAAACAAACAAAATATCAGGCAAATAATTCTTTAGATCATGACTGAAAGTGGAAGGGAGTAATCTGGCCTTTTCACCGACCTTTCAATCAAGTTGCGCCCAAACGTCTCTACATTCCAAACATAGAAAAGAATAAGATAAGAGATAAGATAATGTTGCATGATAGCCCAGCCGACGCAAAGGGCCATACAGGGCTGTCACCAAACGTTAAAATCAACTCACCATCATAAAAAAAAAAAAAAAAAAAAAAAAACCCACTTTCATACATCTCATTAAATGACATCGTCTACAAACCACCAGAAACTCTGTAAAAATCTTTCCTTCCGAAAGATATAAATCAGATGAAAAATGTTAATCTCTCTCAAAAACTCAAGGAACACATCAGCGGGACATCCCTGAACAGTATCTTCATGTACTCCGCTGTAAAATTTTTGTGTCTCACATACGTCAAGTCCCGAACACTCTATAAGAACATTTTTCATGGTGAGTGGCCATGAACATGAATGCACCACGGAGCTTCTCACTTCTTAAAAGTGTAAGCATGGTAAAAAAACGAATGGCCTGATTGTGCGCATCCGAGCACAGAACCGATTTCCTCTTTACTACCTTCCCGACGTGATGGAGGAAGTCCCATAAGGTTTGGACGAACTGAAAGAGTTTGTAACTCATCGTGTGTTCCAATCCTCTCTGCCAGAGGTCTCTCACATATCGTTAATTTGGGTTCACCATCTAACAGGGATAAAAATTGTTTGGACATTCCTCAAAATTGGGGTCCAAAAAAAACCCCCAAAACTACTAAACACTCTTAACCGAAAATAAAAGTCATTTCAACACCAACCTGGAGGCAGCAGAAGACTGGGATAGGATGTGCGTCTTGATCTGAGGGGGGTCAGGAGCCTTCTGACTGGCGCCAAAATTCAGGAGACGCGTCTGACACCGGTGATGTAATTCTCTTGAGGGAACCAATCGCTAGCAACTCTCACCCAGAATGGTAGCTTCCTTTTAGGTTTTACAATATTTTGTACTTACTCTCTACTTACAGCCCTACACTACTCTATTATTTATCATTACTATCAATATCCCCAAATAAAACTAATAATAAACTACTAAAGGCTAGAAGAATAGCCCGAACTAGACCCAAACTGAATGTTGAAAACAAACCGGGTCACTTCCGGAAGGGAAGTAACACCCTGTGTCTAGTTGCTAACTCCGGGAACAAAATATGTGAAGTTGCTTCCCTTTGACCGCAAATGTCATTGACATGTCACACTACGATTAATACATTTTGTTAGTACGGGTTTGAACGCAAATGCCTCATATAGATGGTTCTAAGAGTTGTTCCCCAGCAAAGTTTTCAATTATTGTATGTTAACATTTTGGGTCAAAGGATAAGATTGCTTGTGGTGGAATACATGTTGAGTTGTTAAAATATTTAGAGCGATACTTTATAGACTGGTTGCATTATAATATTTATGACTGCTATCAATTGTTGCATGGAGAATCGTACGACGCAGGTGTAGAAAGGTCTTCACTGTATATGAAAAACAATAATACGATGAGTGAAATGAAATAGAAAACATGTGTTTTGTATGCTAGTATCAACTGCATTCATGAGTTTTAAAATAATAATATATACTTACATTACGTTCATAAGGAAGAACGTATCAAGAAGCAGTAATGTATAATTAAGATAGAATTCTGCATGTACATACTGTCATGGAAGAATGTTTTGTTGCAGTCATGGTAATTTTGTTCTAATTTATAAATTTGATTTATTTCTTGTTGCGTACTCATGTAAATAGGCTGATGGTCTACATTAAGTCACGAGTCACGTGTCTCTCTCTGTCTGTCTGTCTGTCTCTCTCTCACTTTTCTCTCTCTCTCTCTCAGTCTTTGTGCTGTGATTATGTTTATATGTGTTATACTTCTGCTGATTTTGGTTGTCTGAATCCTTTCCTGAGAAATGATCAGAAACACTTAAAAATATCAATGAAATGTTTTGATGTCTTACATGGGATTGGGTACTGAATGGCAGAATGCTTTGAACATTGTACTCTTTTTCATGTTTATGGGCAGACCCAGTATATTATCATCAAAAAGATTCCTGAATGAAGACATGGAGAAGGTTTGACAATCATGGCATATACCTACATGCACACCTTCTGATGCAGACAAGATGCCATCAAGCAGACCAACTGTTTGAAAGGCAGTGAGCAGCATGCAAGCACCAAGCTGACTGCAGTCACTTTATCAGTGGTCATATGGTTGTCATTGAGCTGTCAGTGAGACTGCAGTTACCCATTCTCTGCTTAGTTGGGTCACAGCTGCTTGCAGCTTGGTCACCATTTGAGTGCTGCTCACATACAGTGCGTTCATAGAGTGGCCTCAGCTTAACATAAGCCAGACAATACACAGGTGTTGGAGAAGTTAATGATTATAATTTCTTTGCAGAGCTTACTTGAAGCATGTGGGCGAAGACTTGACTCCACTGTTCTCTGCTTGTTTTTGACCATAGTGTTTTCTGTTTATAAAAGGTAAGTGTGGACTTCATTGACATCAGCATCTTCATTATATGATAGATTGCATCCTGTTATCAGTGACATTATTTTCTGATAAGCAGCTTGTGCATGCGTGTGTGTCTGTGTGTGATGTGTGTCTGTTAATACAAGTCCCGTGACCTATAACTTCAGACATACTAGAAATTGCTGATTGTGCAGCAGTCTCTGATGAGGCAGATATGATTATCTTTGAAATCCATATGGGTTAGAGTTCCTATATCACTAGACATTCATTCATTATTTCTGAAAATAGATATGAAACACTATTCACTTGAGTTT
>CM031624.1:555307-560307 GCA_018398815.1 Conus ventricosus | reverse complement strand
TTCCAAACGGCCAACTTAGGGGTGGGGGTGGGGTTGGGGAATGGGGAGGGGGGGGGGGGGGGATAGGGGCACGAAAATGAGAGAGAAAAGAAATGTCTCGTTGATTTAAAGGTATTTCCGCAGCGTTTATCATCGTAAACATCACAAGGGGTGAAGGTCACCGATCCAATGATCTCAAAGGGGAACTAATCTGATGAAATACTTGAAAGGATGTGTGGTTTATTTTGAAAAAAAAAAAAAGGAAACCAGTTCAATGGACAAAGAATGATATAGATTCGTCTTATCAGAATGTACCACATGTTCTTTAAAAAAAAAAATCCCTCCCAATTTTACTTCATCTTTGCAATTTCTGGTGATAATTAGTAGCGTCTGGTTACGTTGTTGACACACGTCTTATTTTGTTGTTGACGTTTTTTTCTGTATACTGTTGACATGAAACGTTGTTCAGTTATTCATATTCTCTCGTTTTGTCATTAAAGTCCCCTGAGGGAAGACCTGTTACAGGCCGAAATATTGGGAATGATTACCCGAGTCTGTTGTTTTTTATCTTCGTTTTATGTGCGTTTTTTATATACGAGGGCCACCCCATAAGTTCTCGGATGGGAAAAGATGGAAGTACACTGGCATTTCTTACCTAGCCCATCTTTTCAAAGTATCCTCCATCAGCGTGTATGCAATTTTCCATCCTTCTAAACCACGAATCCATCACCCCAGCCCACTCCGACTTAGGTATACCAGAAATCAAGCCCTCGGCAAACGCTCGGGCATCTTCAGGGCTCTCAAACGGCTTTCCTTTCAGTTGTTTTTTTAAACGAGGGAACAAAAAGAAGTCACAAGGGGCTAGGTCAGGAGAATACGGAGGATTAGTGACGAGCTGCATGCTGTTCGCCTGCAAGAAGTCTAAAGTTGCAGCTGCCGTGTGGGCGCTGGCGTTGTCGTGGTGGAGGAGTAGGTGGCGGATACCGGTTCGTGGTCACCGTGCACTCCCAAGCCTCGAACACTTTTGGCAGGCAGGTGTTGATGTACCATTCAGTGTTCACTGTCTTTCTTTCCAGAAGCGGTACAGTAGTCACATGGCCGGATCTTTCGAAGAAAACTGCAATCATTTGCTTTGTGCAGCTTCTTGATCTCTTAAATTTCACAGGTGGGGTTTCCCCTGGAAACAGCCAAACTGACGACTGCTGCTTTGTTTCGGGGTCATACTGGTAAACATAGGTTTCGTCACCTGTGACGATATTGGAGACCCTAATCTGATCTTCCTCCGTCAAATTTTTGCAGCATAAACTGGCACCATTCAACCCTAGCCCTCATCTGCTCCCCAGTCAGCTGGTGGGGCACCCAACGGGCGCAACGCTTCCGTACAGAGAGATTGTGCCGAAGAATGCGGTCTAAGCTTCCTGATGAAAGGTTTAGAGTATCCTTGAGTTCATCCTCCGTGATTCGAGGATTTTCTGTAATCATGGCATTCACTGTGCTCACGTTCCCATCGGTAGTAACTGAAACTGGACGTCCACAACGGTCACGATCTTCCAGCGACATTGTACCAAACTGAAATTCTTTGAACCACCTATGGACTGTGGATAATGATGGAGCCTTGTCACCAAAACAGTTTGTCAAACTTATAAAACTTTCCTTGAAAGACTTCCTTTGAAGATAGTCATAATAAATCATGGCACGAAAATCTCTCCAAGACAGGCTCTCTGCAACACTTTGAAAACCGTCCCCCTTGCCATCTATTTTGCTGTCTAGAACAAATTTGGCTCTGACGATTTTTTTGTGTCATAGCTATTATGACATCGCTTGTGATGATGATATAAAAATGGAAATTATGACTTCAGTGGTTTCTGCGCATCCGAGAACTTATGGGGTGGCCCTCGTATATATATATATATATATATATATATATATATATATATATATTATATAATATATATATATATATATATATATATATATATATATATATATATATATATACACATGTGTGTTGTGTGGTGTGTGTGTGTGTGTGTGTGTGTGTGTGTTACATAATGTGTGTGTGTGTGTGTGTGTGTGTGTGTGTGTGTGTGTGTTGTACATAATGTGTGTGTGTGTGTGTGTGTGTGTGTGTGTGTGTGTGTGTGTACATAATGTGTGTGTGTGTGTGTGTGTGTGTGTGTGTGTGTGTGTGTGTGTTTTATAACAGAAGTCATGATGAAAAAACGTACACACACACACACACACACACACACACACACACACACACACACACACACACCGCATGTATAGGTGGAAGAGGAGAAGTGGGTGGAGTGAAGGACTGAACTTTGCTTACTCTCACCTTTCTCTTCGAAGCTGAAATAAAACTTCATTTTTTCTCTGTCAGACAGCGAAAACTACTTAGATCTATCCGAGCAGCGATAGTCCGCTGGTATTATATGTATATGTGCTAAAAGATTTTTCATGAAGAAAATAGATCTGCCTTTCGTCACTTACGTGTGTCAACAGTGACCAGTGTCAAGTGGTCGTCATCGCTTCTTTGTGTTACGTCAGACATGACGTTTATTTTATTCGACGTACATTAAGACCTATCTGTTAAGGATGCCTACACTTTTGAAAAGCTAGCGCTATGAATGTTGGATTCCGATCATAATGACAGACTTACGACATGCTGGCGTTATGAAGTAATTGTATCTATGGAAACAAGTAAGGTTGTTTAATTTGTTGCGTACATGTGCCTTCATTGTCTTGATTCATCATGAATGACAAACTGTTACTATGGAAGCGAGTAAGACTGTTTAAATGTACTGCTTTCATGTGGCTTGATTTGGCGAATTCGCCCTGAATGACAAACTGTTACTATGGAAACATGTAATACTGTTTAATGTGCTGCTTTCATTGGCTTGGTTTAACGTGAATGATGACCTGTTACTATAGACACAAGTAAGGCTGTGTAATTTGCTGCTAACCTGTGGCACCATTGGCGTGATTTACCATGAATGCCAAATTGTTATTTTTACTATATTTGGCAAGATGAAGTTTTATTTGGTTGACCTGTGCTCCCCCTGTGGTAAGAGATCACTATATATCGACTCCTTGCATTAAAGAGTGCCATCTTCGTAGAATGTTAAGTTAGCGCTTGTTTGCAATATTTGTGTATATAAAAAAAGGGTTTGATACAACAACGTATTAAATCAATAATTCTACATGATCGCGGTTTGTAAGAAACTTCCAGTTTTGTTTAGTTGAACATACTGCTGAGAATGTTCATGGCAGATTTCATTCGTTTACGATTTGGTGCCATCTTCCTTCAAGGCACGGCTGGAAAACCCTTAGGGTGTGTGTGTGTGTGTGTGTGTGTGTGTGTGTGTGTGTGTGTGTGTGTGTGTGTGTGTGTGTGTGTGTGCGTGCGTGTGCGTGTGTGGCGCGCTCGCGTGCGTGCGCGCGCGCGTGTGTTTTTTTTTTTTCATTCTGCCATGATTTGTGTGATAGCCCTGTAATTGATAGGAAAGTCTGATATCAAAGTTTGTATTCACACACACATACATACACACACGCGCGCGCGTGCGCGCACGCACGCCCCCACACACTCAGAGAGAGAGAGAGAGAGAGAGAGAGAGAGCCGAAGTAGCATGATGACCTAATCCGCCTTTGAATGAATGAATGAATATTCATTCATTCAAAGGGGGATTAGGTCATCATGCTACTTCGGCTCTCTCTCTCTCTCTGAGTGTGTGGGGGCGTGCGTTCGTGCGTGCGTGCGCGCACGCGCGCGCGTGTGTGTGTGTATGTGTGTGTGAATACAAACTTTGATATTAGACTTTCCTATCATTACAGGGCTATCACAACAAATCATGGCAGAATGAAAAAAAAAAAAAATGATTTGTTGTGATAGCCCTGTAATTGATAGGAAAGTCTGATATCAAAGTTTGTATTCACACACACATACACACACACACACGCGCGCGCGTGCGCGCACGCACGCACGAACGCACGCCCCACACACTCAGAGAGAGAGAGAGAGAGAGAGAGAGAGAGAGAGAGAGAGAGAGAGAGAGAGAGCCGAAGTAGCATGATGACCTAATCCGCCTTTGTTACACACAGGAGTCAGAAATTGCACAAGTAGAAAACAGCGGATTGCACTGAATTCACTCACACAATGTGATGCCACAGACCCTCGAGTTTCATGTGACAAAGTCTGAGTGTACGAGTCCGAGTCTCTCTGTCTGCCTGTCTCTGTCTGTCTGTCTGTCTGTCTGTCTGTCTGTCTGTCTCTCCTCTCTCTCTCTCTCTCTCTCTCCTCTCTCTCTCTCTCTCTCTCTCTCTCTCTCTCTCTCTCTCTCTCCCCTCTCACATACACACATGCACACACGCGCATGCATACGCACACGCGCGCGCGCATACACACACACACACACACACACACACACACACACACACACACACACACACACACACCATCAATCAATCAATCAATCAAACCAGCCAAACCACGATGATCACACAACCTTACTTTGTTAAACCTGGAAGTTAAAAACTGCACTCTGAGAAAGTCGCCAATCGCGTGGTTTTACTCACACACTGTGACATTCACAACTGGTTACATGATAAAGTTGAACAACAACAACAACAACCACAACAACCACGACAACAAAATCAACCAGAGATGAAATCTCAACTTTATTCATCAGCAACAATTTCCTTAGGGCCAAGCAGTTCTGTCCTGGTCCAGCAGTTCTTTAGGGCCAAGCAGTTCTGTCCTGGTCCAGCAGTTCTTAGGCCAAGCAGTTCTGTCCTGGTCCAGCAGTTCTTAGGGCCAAGCAGTTCTGTCCTGGTCCAGCAGTTCTTAGGGCCAAGCAGTTCTATCCTGGTCCAGCAGTTGCAGGGTACGACCATCCTGATGTGGGTAGTCTGGCCACGGCGGGCAACCCTTGAAATTAAGACCCTTGGCAGTCAGTGGCGTTAAGTGCTCTCCCGTCGAGGGTGGTGAAACGAGCGAAGCATCCTCCGCAGTAGTCGTT
>CM031624.1:535307-545307 GCA_018398815.1 Conus ventricosus | reverse complement strand
TGTTGGTCAGTCTGATCACAATGCCATTCATCTCTTGCCAGCTTACAGACCAAAAGTGAAAACACAACCTGTCACTAAAAAGCAAGTGCAGTGTTGGACACAAGAAAGTATTGATGAATTACAGGCTTGTTTTGAATGTACAGATTGGAATTTGTTTTTAAATTCTAGTTCTGACATTAACGAAGCCACTGATGTTATTTCCAACTACATTTCTTTCTGTGAACACATGATTGTACCTACTAAAACTATCAAAATATTTCCCAACAACAAACCTTGGGTTACAAAATCTCTGAAAGTAACTCTAAATGAGAAAAAAATAGCTTTTCAATCAGGCAATAAAAGCGATCGTAAGGTTGTACAAAAGAAACTGCAAACAGAGATTGAAGAATCAAAGAGAGCTTACAAGAGAAAAGTAGAAAACATGTTCCAGACTGGAAATATGCGAGATGCATGGAAAGGAATAAAGGTTTTATCAGGTTCAGAAAAATACTCAAATCAAGATATTAGTAACAAAAAAACAGCTAAAGAACAGAAGCAATTTGCAGAAAAGCTAAACGATTTTTACTGTAGATTTGATGATAAAGATTTTAGTAGAGAATTAAAGGAAGTGAAGGAAGAACTCCAAAGCAATGTTAAAAAAGACGTTGATGAAAGTGATTCTGTTGTGATTGAGGAAAATGATGTTCAGTCTTTTTTCAAACGTTTAAATGTGAGAAAGGCAATGGGCCCAGATAATATATCTGTGGAAAATTGTTGAAGGTGTGTGCTTCTCAGCTCTCCTATGCTTACAGTC
The DNA here is from genome assembly GCA_018398815.1 of Conus ventricosus. Lineage (NCBI taxonomy): Eukaryota > Metazoa > Mollusca > Gastropoda > Neogastropoda > Conidae > Conus > Conus ventricosus. The sequence continues at coordinate 544,514 of CM031624.1, read as the reverse complement.
GTTTGTTTACCTGGTCACTAAGAGAATGTATCATTCCTGTTTTATGGAAAAATGCCACTGTATGTCCTGTTCCCAAGAAACGCAACCCAAGCTGTTTAAATGATTACCGACCAGTTGCCCTCACATCTGTTGCAATGAAATGTCTTGAGCGAATTGTCCTCTGTTCTGTTTTAAAAGATACCACGCAGTACCAAGACCCGTTTCAGTTCGCATACAAACAGAACAGATCAACAGATGATGCCACACTCACACTTCTCCATCATGCGTTTTCACACCTCGAAAAACCTGCCTCCTTTGTACGCATTCTTTACATTGATTTCTCATCAGCATTCAACACCATACAACCACATCTGATGGCAAAGAAACTCATTAACATGAATGTCTGTAACAAGCTCATTCTTTGGATAATAGATTTTCTAACAAAGAGGACACAGTCTGTTCGATATCAGAGTGTTGTTTCGTCTTCCAGAGTCATTTCAACTGGCGCACCTCAGGGTACTGTTTTATCTCCAGTGCTTTTTACTCTGTACACAAATGATTGTTCAGGAAGTGATTCAACTTTGTACATTAAATACTCAGATGACTCAGCACTTGAGGATCTTTCCAACTCTGACTCTGTTTACTTCAAGGAGGTTCAAAGATTTGTTGACTGGTGCGATCACAACTATCTTGATCTGAATGTAACAAAAACGAAAGAAATGTTGATTGATTTTAGAAAGAATCCAAAAGTTGTACCACCGCTTTTTATCAAAGGTGCTGAAGTAGAACGTGTTGAATCATACAAATATTTAGGAACTTTTATAGATAATAAGCTGAATTTTAAATCCCATGTTGATTATGTCCACAAAAAATGTCAAACCAGATTATATTGTCTTCGCAAGCTGCGATCATTTCATGTGAATACTGACATTCTTCGGACATTTTATTCATGCTTCTTGGAATCTGTTTTAACTTTCTCATTTATGTGTTGGTATGGTGGGCTGACTGTGAAGAGTAGGAATGTGCTTGAGAAAGTGGTGAACGTGGGAGGAAAAATTGTTGGTGGGAGACAAAAAGTCTGAGTGAGCTGTACAAATGCCGTGTTGTGTCTGTAAAGCGAAGAAGATTGCGTGTGACCAGACCCACGTTCTTGCAAGTCAGTATGACCTTCTTCAGTCAGGACGAAGATATCGGTCAGTTTAAATGCAGAAGTGTCAGATTTAAACAAAGTTTTTATTCCCCTGTCCATTGATTTTCTTAACAGAGGTGATGTTTAATTGCTTTTTAGCTATGGATTATTGTTACATTTTGTTTTATAAAGATACATAATTTAAGCTCAGATTGAGCATACTGTTGCATTTAGATAACAAATAGTTGTGTTCTTTTAGTTTAAAATCTCATCTTAGAATTTATTGTCAAATGCGTTGTAGGAATGCAATTTTATACAGTAATATTCTTATATTATTTAGTCACCTTGAAATCCAAATTTTTTTAGTAAATGTATGCATATGTGACAAATGGGTATGTGACAAATCTTGTTTATTTCTGTGAATGTTTGACAAAATCTAATTTCTCAACTGAGAATAAAGTTTACTTGACTTGACTTGATCTTGGACAAACACACGACACCACACAACCAACACCAACACAACACACACAACAGACACCCACAACACCCAGCACGCTCGCACACACACACATCATCATATATACACTACACATGACACACACACACACAATCTCAGGGAGAAACGAGAGTTAGTGATAGACTCTGTACAAACAACGAAACCAGAAGTGAACGCACACAATCCTAAGTTGACAACATCCAATCGCACAGCCACACCTCGACAACAGAGCAGCTGTTACAACTTCACTCTATCATCACCACCCACCACCACACATGGAGAGAGCCACGTCACGGGTTTTAAATGTAGTAAAGAGTGTAGTGGTTGAGTGTGTGGAGTCTGCCGCTTGGTGTGTGTGCATGTCTGTGTGTGTGTGTTGTATGAGTGTGCCGCCGTTCCGGTTTGTTTGATGTGTGTGTGTGTGTGTGTGTGTGTGTGTGTGTGTGTGTGTGTGTGTGTGTGTGTGTGTGTGTGTGTGGTGTGTGTGTGTGTGTGTGTGTGTGGTGTTGTGTGTGTGTGTGTGTGTGGTTGTGTGTGTGTGGTTGGTTGTGTGTGTGTGGTGTGTGTGTGTGTGTGTGTGTGTGTGTGTGTGTGTGTGTGTGTGTCTGTGTCGTGTGTGTCTGTGTGTGTGTGTGTCTGTGTGTGTGTGGTTGTGTGTGTGTGTGTGTGTGTGGTTGTGTGTGTTGTGTGTGTGTGTGTGTGTGTGTGTGTGTGTGTCTGTGTTGTGTGGCGTGTGAGCGTGGTATGAGAGTAGTGTGTGTGTGTGTGTGTGTGTGTGTGTGTGTGTGTGTGTGTGTGTGTGTGTGTGTGTGTGTGTGGTTGTGTGTGTGAGTGAGTGAGTAAGAGAGAAAGGTGTATGTTGTGTGTTGTGTGTGTGTGTGTGTGTGTTGTGGTGTGGTTGTGTGTAGGATGTTGTGTGTGTGTGTGGTGGGGGCGTGTGCGTGTGTGGTGGCGTGCGTGCGTTGCGTGGCGTGCGTGCGTGCGTGCGTGTGTGTGTGTGTGTGTGTGTGTGTGTGTGTGTGTGTGTGTGTGTGTGTGTGAGTGAGTGAGTGAGTGAGTAAGAGAGAAAGAGTGTGTGTGTGTGTGTGTGTGTTGTGTGTGTGTGTGTGTGTGTGTGTGTGTGTGTGTGTGTGTGTGTGTGACCGTTTTCAATCCCAGCATTGAGGTAGCCACGTTACGTCTTCGGGGATACAATTTTCTATGGTTTCCTCCCTTTTTTTTCCTTCTGCGGCACATTCACAATAGCAATGTCTCGAATTCCAACGTCACGGTAGAGTGAGATTTCGCCAAACCACGTAGATACAAAGTAAAACTAATACTAATGCTAATGATAACAACAACAACAATAATAACAATAGTATAACAATGATGATAATACGAATGATAGTACTATTACCACTAGCAACAACAAGAGAATGATTATAACAGAGGTAATGAAAATAATTATAATAATATTAATAATGATGATAATAATATTAATAACAATAATAATGATGATGATCCGTTTTGGGTTTTGAGATCACATGACAAACTATTCTCTCTGTTTCGTTCATGAGCTCTTCTGAAATCAGCCAGGCCCGAGAAATACAGACACGTGCAGTTTTGGTCAGGAAATCTGAGCAACAGCATTAGCGAATCATCCCCGAGATGCATGCCCCCCCCCCCTTCATACCCCTTCCTCCCATATCTTACAGCCCCCCCCCCACCTCCCCCCCCCCCCCCCCCCAACCGCCCTAGTCCTCGTGTTCCGTGTTAGATGTAGTCTGTTCGGATACTGTATATGTACCTATTTCAATCATGGTTAATTATGAAACAGTGTACTTTGCATGTCGTTACGCCAGAAAACGTCATGTTCTTTCTATGCTTTCACAAACCTTGCTTTCCTGTACCTGTTGTGTACCCCCCCCCCCTCCCCCCTCCTCCCCTCATCCACTCCTCCCCTCCTCCCTCCATCTTCTCGTTCCCCTCTTCAACCACCCCCCACTCCCACTCCCCCCCCCCCCTTCCGTTCCCTTGACCCTCAGATCCCTGGTGATAAGGTGCGCTCAGACGCAAGCAGGACTATCGAGGTCATTGCGTTATCACTTGACAGGACAGGACCCTCTTGCCAGGCCATTAGACTGCGCCATCTCCCTGCTTTTGTTCTAAACTGGTTCAAGTGCACAGCAGCTACGACCCTCTTTCGCCGTTTCCGATTTCGCCACCGACTCCTTAACTCTTTCCCAACCCCGTTCGTCATTGATGACAGTTCGACAACGCACTTTTCTCAGTTCACGTGGTCAACAACCATGACTTCCTTCCTGTGCGTGGCGTTGCTATATTCAGGAGAAGGTGACGGAAGAGTTAAGGGCCTTGCTGGACTCATGGGATGTTGCGTTGTTTTTAACACTCTTGGTTCGTGAGTCCTGTGTTCAATCCTCTACTAGAGACAGCCGGATTGGTGCAGATCTTTTTTTTTCTCTCTCTCTCTTCGGAAACTGCATCTTTTGTGCAGATTGCAATACCGTTGAAATTTTTCGGATGAGGTTTTAAATCAGGTCCTTTTTGTGAATGCAAGCAGAGAGAGAGAGAGAGGAGAGAGAGAGAGAGAGAGAGAGGAGAGAGAGAAAAGAGAGAGGAGAGGAGAGAGAGAGGATGAGAGAGAGAGAGGAGAGAGAGAGAGGGGAGGAGAGAGAGAGAGAGAGTTTACAAACCTATTGTACACACTCTACATTCCGTTTAAAGTTTTGTCAAAAAGTAGACCACTGAGTGCCGGTGGACACACACACACACACACACACACACACACACACACCACACACACACACACACACACACACACACACACACGCACGCATGCACGTACGCACGCACGCACACATTCATACACATACGCACGCACACGCGCGTGCGCGCGCGCGCGCACACACACACACACACACACACACACACACACACCACACACACACACACACACACACACTCACACACACACACACACACACAAACACCACACACACACACACACACACACACACACACACACACACACACACACACACACACACACACATACACATACAACAACAACTACTACTACTACTACTGCTACTACTACTACTACTACTACTGCTACTGCTACTACTACTACTACTACTACTACTACTACTACTACTACTACTGCTACTACTACTACTTCTACTACTTGCGCACTGGTATTAGTTTAGACATCATCATTGAAGACAAAGTATGGGTACCTGAATGGTGGAATCAAAAGCGGTTAAAAAAAAAAAAAGGCAAAATCTTAGACCAGCCGCCGCGGCAAAGTGGTTAGCGTCGCGGACTTCCGGCTGGAGAGTCATGTGTTCGATTCCCATCAGCGCCGTTTCTTGGTGGGATTTTTCTGCCCCACTGGCTCGTTGTCTCACTTCTTCTGGTCCAAAGTGATGTGATATAAAGGCACATGCACCCACTCAAACCCTTCTTCTTAACTTAAGTGTAAACCGTTATCACTTATGCATATGCTGTCAAACGCGTTTTGCACATCAAGAAACATTGCAAAGATGCTGTTTAATCAGCAGCGGCTCGATAGTCCTAAACCTGAATGTCTACAGCTGGAAGGTCCACGATAGAAACATCCAGGGTCTGAATGTCCAGGGGTACCGAATTGTCCGTGCACCTTATCACCTATACAACAAAGCGACCTGCTTGCACCCGGGCTGTATATCACGATTGTTTAAAGGTCAAAGTGATAACCGCTAACAAAGCTGTGTCGTCAGGAGAAGATCAGGCGCTTGTGATTGAGGTGAACACACATACTGCTGGTGGTGCTGGTGTTGGTCTGTTCAAGCACAGGTTTGTGACTGTGTCTTTGTTGCTGTTGTTTTCATGCTTCGCCCCGCTACGATACGATTCCATCCAGATTTAAGCGTTAACCTAAAGGTCCGTGTCTGACTTGTTGATCAGCTAAACTAGACTGTCTTTAACTTTCAAGTCTAGCCTACACGATTATTCGATCATGACCTGAATTGCTGGGTGGCGAAGGCGAGAGTGTCACAACCGGGAGAGACAGTATCCACACAGTACATAATGATATTGCTGTGGATCGTCTCTTCTTGACACTGTTCAGTGTTGCTGCGTTCACATCTGTGCTTTGCGATGAATCCAAAGAAGCCAACACCTCTCTAATATAAGAAGCACTGTTTTACCGCGCTGCTTTTTGTTTCTTTTTTAAACTTGAAATTATGTCCCCATGAGGTAACGAACTTGTCCGTTCAAAGAGGCTTTTTTTTTTTTTTTTTTGCTGTCGCAGAAACCATGGTGCAAATTTAGACATTTCCATCAGGTCTTGAATCCGTCTGTAACGCATGTTCAGCAGCTTCCTATCTGTAAATCAACATTATTGTCCAGATTTCAAGACCTGTGTACATCTTCATGACCTCCTCAGCACTCCCTCCGGTAGAATTTCTGTCGTTTTCATAAAGGAGGGCACCACACACTGCTAGCAAATTCAGGGTGCGACCTGTCGAGTGCAGCAAGTAGCAGCTTCACTGGTTTAGCATCCAGGTATTCATAAAAGTAACGAGTGTGGTCCCAGTCTCTTGGTGGCTTTGTTTCATTCAATAACTAAACGCCTAAAGAGCACCACACTTTGTTCTGGAATTAAAAAAATATATATATATAAGACAGCGGAAATGGTGTCTGTCTTTCCATTGCACACAGAGTTATCGTTTCTCACTTTATGGGTCAAGCAGATAAATCCAGAGAGTCAGATATTTTTTTTGAGGCACACGTCAGGATAACAGAAGGCATGTTGCCTGTCTGCGGTACAGGGGCACCGTGTCACACACGTGCTTTGGCATTTTCTGTCTGGGATTGAATTGTTAAGCTGAATAACGGAACAAAATTGCTTTGATCGTGCCCACTTCAGCTTCATCTGTCCAGGAAAACGCTAGGATCACTGTCGCTGAATGTAAGCGCTAACTCAGATTACCGCCCTTACATATTTCCGAACATCGTCTACTTCGGGTTCCCCAATCAGTTTGCTCACCTTCAGCCTGCTCAGCACTGGAATTTGTCGGGCTGACTCTCGTTTTCTCACCGTGTTTTGTCACAGTATACTCAACTTCCAATTTTTGCTCCCAAAGCGCAGTTACACCGTCATTCCTTTCAGATGTATCATTGGCATTTGTAATACTGAAGACAAACAGTAACTCAAACTGAAAGAAATTTCATGGGGCAGAACATGAGCAAACTGGAAAGTCTGTGTAAGCAGAACGAGAACGCAGTCAATGGGGTAAGACAGGCCACTCCTGTGGGGGGTACCATAGGCCTTTATCCATCTTGTCCCTGCAGAGAAAAACCACCATTAATTCCCGACATTACACATAACAGATCTTCCAGACACGCAGAAACAAGTGAGTAACGATCCAAATGTTTATTTGTCACAACCATAGACGTTTTGGAAAGTAACCCAGCCATAATACATGCGTTATCTTGATTATTCCGACTATGAGAGAATGTTATTTTAAAAAGTAAAAAAGAAAATAATGATCAATAAAATATGAGACTATGAGAGGATATTGAAATGAATATCCCACGAAAATACATTAGTGACAGCGAAATTCAAATGCACGTAACCCCGATTTTTTTTTCCTCTGAGCTTGCAAAAACGTCAGATAAGGAACCTTCGTCCCTGCATACAAGCAGCTGCTCATGCATACATACTACAGCCTTCTTCGTGCCGGTATTTTGCTCGAGACCCCCTGTTCCATTTTACTCCCAGAGGTATTGCTACTACTGTCTCTCCTGTTGCCATGATGGCCGTCATGTGACAGAGTTTGTCCATGTGGTCGCTGCTTTTGGTGTTGAACCAGTCGTGTCTTCTTTCTGATGTTGAACCAGCCGTGTCTTCTTTCTGATGTTGAACCAGCCGTGTCTTCTTTCTGATGTTGAGCCAGTCGTGTCTTCTTTCTGATGTTGAACCAGTCGTGTCTTCTTTCTGATTCTGAAAGAGTCGTGTCTTCTTTCTAATGTTGAACCAGTCGTGTCTCCTTTCTGATGTTGAATCAGTCGTGTCTCCTTTCTGATGTTGAATCAGTCGTGTCTCCTTTCTGATGTTGAACCAGTCGTGTCTCTTTTCTGATGTTGAACCAGTCGTGTCTCCTTTTGGTGTTGTGAAACAGTCGTGTCTCCTTTCTGGTGTTGAACCAGTCCTGTCTTCTTTCTGATGTTGAATCAGTCGTGTCTCCTTTCTGATGTTGAACCAGTCGTGTCTTCTTTCTGATGTTGAATCAGTCGTGTCTCCTTTCTGATGTTGAATCAGTCGTGTCTCCTTTCTAATTTGAATCAGTCGTGTCTCCTTTCTAATTCTGAAAGAGTCGCGTCTCCTTTCTTATGTTAACCCAGTCGCGTCTCCTTTCTATTTCTAAACCAGTCCTGTCTCCTTTCTGATGTTGAATCAGTCGTGTCTCCTTTCAGATGTTGAATCAGTCGTGCCTCCTTTCTGATTCTAAACCAGTCCTGTCTTCTTTCTGATGTTGAACCAGTCGTGTCTCCTTTCTGAATCTGAACCAGTCCTGTCTCCTTTCTGATGTTAAACAGTCTGCTGTCTCCTTTCTGATGTCGAACCAGTCCTGTCTTCTTTCTGATGTTGAACTAGTCGTGTCTTTCTTTCTGATTCTAGACCAGTCCTGTCTTCCTTTTTTCTGATTCTGAACCAGTCCTGTCTCCTTTCTGATGTTGAATCAGTCGTGTCTCCTTTCTGAATCTGAATCAGTCATGTCTTCTTTCTGATGTTGAACTAGTCGTGTCTCCTTTCTGATGTTGAATCAGTCGTGCCTCCTTTCTGATTCTAAACCAGTCCTGTCTTCTTTCTGATGTTGAACCAGTCGTGTCTTCTTTCTAATTTGAATCAGTCGTGTCTCCTTTCTGATTATGAAAGAGTCGTGTCTTCATTCTAATGTTAACTCAGTCGCGTCTCCTTTCTGATGTTGAACAAGACGTGCCTCCTTTCTGATTCTAAACCAGTCCTGTCTTCTTTCTGATGTTGAACTAGTCGTGTCTCCTTTCTGATGTAAAAATACTCGTGTCTTCTTTCTGATGTTGAACTAGTCGTGTCTCCTTTCTGATGTTGAACCAGTCGTGTCTCCTTTCTGATGTTGAACCAGTCGTGTCTCCTTTCTGATGTTGAACCAGTCGTGTCTCCTTTCTGATATTGAACCAATCGTGTCTCCTTTCTGGTGTTGAACCAGTCGTGTCTTCTTTCTGATGTTAAACCAGTTGTGTCTCCTTTCTGATGTCGAACCAGTTGTGTCTCCTTTCTGGTGTTGAACCAGTCGTGTCTCCTTTCTGACGTCGAACCAGTCGTGTGTCCTTTCTGATGTTAAACCAGTCGTGTCTCTTTTCTGATGTCGAACCAGTCGTGTCTCCTTTCTGGTGCTGAACCAGTCCTGTCTTCTTTCTGATGTTGAACCAGTCGTGTCTCCTTTCTGATGTCGAACCAGTCGTGTCTCCTTTCTGGTGTTGAACCAGTCCTGTCTTCTTTCTGATGTTGAACCAGTCGGTCTTTTGTGATCTCCTCTTTCTGATGTTGAACCAGTCGTGTCTCCTTTCTGATGTTGAA
>CM031624.1:525307-530307 GCA_018398815.1 Conus ventricosus | reverse complement strand
TCTCTCTCTCTCTCTCTCTCTCTCTCTCTCCTCTCTCTCTCTCTCTCTCTCTCTCTCTCTCTCCTCTCTCTCTCTCTCTCTCTCTCTCGTGTTGGTGGCTCTGTTAAAGTATGGTTTATCGACATCGTTATACATTGTCTGCATCCTTGATATTGTGAAACCATGACTGGCACTATCATCGCTGTGTTGTTCATTTCTATTGTTTTACGTTGTTCTCGTGAGAAGTACGTGTGTTGCATTCCATGTGATGTAACTCTCACTATTAAGCATGTTCAATAAGAGTGATGGGATTTACATGACGTCAGACATAGACACGTTACAGCAGACTTCATTAAAAAAAAAAATTTAATTAAAAAAAAAAAAACAGAAAAAACCACCTCGTTCACTAACGTTCCACCAAATGTAATTTTTCAGTTCCTGGAAGAGATAGAATATTTTTGATGATCTATTGTTTTTTTGAAGAAAGAATTTTAAGCAGTTCTTAATAAGGATGTGAAAAATCTGTGTTGTATGTTGTAGATTTTTCTTAATAAGTATGTGGAGAGAATTGACATTGATGATTTTTCTGTTCCTGAAAGAGATAGAATATTCTTTTTGTGTGATCTAGCATTTTACTGAAGAAAGAATTCTAAGCAATTTATTAATTAGGGTGTGGAAAATCTGTGTTGGTATGTTGTAGATTTAGTTTGATAAGTATGTAGAGATAATTGACTTTGGTGATTTTTCTGTTCCTGAAAGAGATATTTTTTTTGTTTTTTTTTATCTAGCATTTTACGGAAGAAAGAATTTTATGCAGTTTATTAATCAGGTGTGGAAAATCTGTGTTGGTATGTTGTAGATTTATCTTAATAAGTATGCAGACAGAACTGACTTTTGATGAGAGATCGCAGCCTTGATATGTCCCTTATCCTTCAGCAGCGCTATGAACAATACCAAATGCACTGTCGTTCGCTAGCATCGTCAAACTAGATCTGACCCATTGTCAAGCGGAATGTAATCTCCATTGTTGTTTGGCATGGTCTTCGTCCTTGACTGCTATCTCGGCCAGTGTTCATCAGTCTCCATTGTTTCGATTGAAGAACTATTAACGTAGTGATTCTAACGTGAGTCAGAGCCGTTTAAACGTTACAGTTTTTAACTGATAGAGTCTTTGTGAACAACAACAACAACGACTTTATTCATGATAATGATAATAATAACGATAATAATAATAATAATAATAATAATAATAATAATAATAATAATAATAATAATAATAATAATAATAATAATATAATAATAATAATATGATGATGATGATAATAATAACAATAATAACCACAATAATTATGAAACGATGATGATGATGATGATGATGATGATAATAAGATATTTTCATATCATTAATATTATTATTATTAATAGTAGTAGTAGTATTGTTATTGTTATTATCATAGTAGACCTACACTTTGAGCAAGACAATGATGTTTAGGGTTTACAACCTACTGTTAGCAGACTCGTTGTCTCTTTAAAGCTGTCTTAATGCGTCGATTTATTGATTGCTATCAGGACATTCCCGATCGTTTGTATCTGTTCGTTTAGAGGTATTCCATATATATGAATGAGACAGTCGCACTGTGATCCTCCTCCTCCTCCTTCCTCCTTCTCCTCCTCCTTCCTCCTTCTTCTTCTTCCTTTTCTTCTTCTTCTTCTTCTTCTTCTTCTTCTTCTCCTCCTCCTCCTCCTCCTCATTATTATTATTGCTATTATTATTATTATTCCTCCTCCTCCTCATTATTATTATTGCTATTATTATTATTATTCCTCTGCTCCTATTATTATTATGCTATTATATTTTATATCTCTCCTCCAGTATTATTAATATTGCTATATATATATATTATATCCTCCTCCGTCATTAATTAGTATTGCCATTATTAATTATTGTTATATGATGATGATGATATGATGATTATTATATCATTTTATAATCATCATCATTAGTGTAGTAGTGTAGTAGTCGTAGTAGTAGTAGTGTAGTAGTTAGTATAGTATTAATTGTTCTTCCACTAACTAATCGTTTTCATCATCATCATCATCTATCATCATCAATCATCATATCAATCATCATGTCATTGTCTCTCGTCGTCGTCGTCGTCGTTGTTTGTTATTGTTATTGTTATTATCATATCACTGTATCATCATTATTAATTATTATTATATCATTTTATTATTATTATTATCATCATTATTATTATTATTATTATTATTTATTATTATTATTATTATTATTATTATTTTATCATCATTATTATTATTATTATTATCATCATTATATTATTAATATTTTTATTATTATTATTATATTATTATTATTATTATTATTATCATTATTATTATTATTATCATCATTATTATTATTATTATCATCATCATCATTATTATTATTATTATTATATCATCATTATTATTATTATTATTATTATTATTATTATTATTATTATTATTATTATTATTATTATTATTATTATTATCATCATCATTATTATTATCATCATCATCATCATTATTGTTTTTTGTTGTTGCCGTTGTTTGTTTGCTCGTTTGTTTGTTTTTCTTTTTGGCACCCGAATCTTTAAAAACAAAATGAAATACTCTATCCGCCAAACATGAACAAACGAATGACAAGACAAAACACGGCGCGTTTTGGACCTCTTAGTCTTCTTCAGGCAAGATAAACGACACACAGGACAACGAAATAAAGAACGCGCAAGGCTGTCAGCCTCGTTGTCTGTCATTCAACGAATGTGATGAAATAAGTGATTTGCTCGTTCTTCATTTTCGTTGTCCTGAGTGTTGTGTATCTTGCCTGAAGAAGACGTATGAGGTCGAAACGCGTCGTGTTTTGTCTTGTGATTCGTTTGTCACCGTTTTTTGGGCGGAGCTTTATCAATAATTTTTTCGATTTTTTCCCTAGTTTGTTTTTTTCCCTTGGAGGGTAATCCAGAGTTCTCTCTCTCTCTCTCTCTCTCTCTCTCTTCTCTCTCTCTCTCTCTATCCTCTCCTTCTCTCTCTCTCTCTCTCTCTCTCTCTCCTCTCTCTCTCTCTCCTCTCTCTCTCTCCTCCTCACTCTCTCTCCTCTCTCTCCTCTCTCTCTCCCCCCCCCTCTCTCTCTCTCTCTGTCAGGACTGTGGGCAGTGGTCAACAATGCCGCCTGAACCGCCAGGCGCCGATAGAACTGACCAGCATGATGACGTTTCAGCAGCTTGCTGACGTCATGTTGTTTGGCACGGTGCGCGTCACCAAGGCCTTCCTGCCGCTCGTGCGTCGCGCCAAAGGTGAGTGCGAGGGCCCTGTGTGTGTGTGTGTGTGGTGTGTGTGTGTGTGTGTGTGTGTGTGTGTGTGTGTGGTGTGTGTGTGTGTGTGTGTGTGTGTGTGTATGTGTGGTGTGTGTGGTGTGTGTGCGTGTGTGTTGGTGGTGTGTGTGTGTGTTGGTGTGTGTGTGTGTGATGTGTGTGTGTGATTATTTGCGGGGATTGGCTGTTTAAAAAGATGGTATGGTTGTTAAAAATCTAAAAATGAAAAAAGAATGATGATAATGATAACAACATGGGCGAAAACAATACCAGTAGTGATGAAAAGAATATCATGGATGAAAATGACAAAAAGCAATGATCAAAACAATGATGATGATGACAACGATGAAAGACGTCACGACGACGACACAGACACTGACGACAAACGACGACGACGACGACGGTTATTATGACAATGGAAAAAGAAGCGAACGAGTTAAAAACAAGTATATTACATGCAAACACAGAACACAACAAAGCGCTCAGAACAACAAGGGTTTATTATTGACAGTTCCCCACCTTTTCCCCTCCCCCCACAAAACCTTCCGCCACCCATCGCATTTCCAGAGCTCTAAAACCCAAGGCCTCTCACTGAGGGTAATACGAGTTAGACTGGAATGTGGTCACATCAGACAAGAATGTCGTCAAAAGTTAGACTGGAATGTGGTCACAGTTAGGCTGGAATGTGGTCACAGTTAGGCTGGAATGTGGTCACAGTTAGCTGAATGTGGTCACAGTTAGGCTAGAATGTGTCACAGTTAGGCTAGAATGTGGTCACAGTTAGACTAGAATGGTGTCACAGTTAGGCTAGAATGTGTCACAGTTAGGCTGGAATGTGGTCACAGTTAGACTAGAATGTGTCACAGTTAGGCTAGAATGTGGTCACAGTTAGACTAGAATGGTGTCAAAGTTAGGCTAGAATGTGGTCACAGTTAGACTAGAATGCTGTCACAATTAGACTAGAATGCTGTCACAGTTAGACTAGAATGTTGTCACAGTTAGACTAGAATGTTGTCACAGTTAGGCTAGAATGTTGTCACAGTTAGGCTAGAATGTGGTCACAGTTAGACTAGAATGTGGTCACAGTTAGACTAGAATGTTGTCACAGTTAGACTAGACTGTTGTCACAGTTAGGCTAGAATGTTGTCACAGTTAGACTAGAATGTGGTCACAGTTAGACTAGAATGTTGCCACAGTTAGACTAGAATGTCATCACAGTTAGACTGGAATGTGGTCACAGTTAGGCTAGAATGTGGTCACAGTTAGGCTAGAATGTTGTCACAGTTAGGCTGGAATGTTGTCACAGTTAGGCTAGAATGTGGTCACAGTTAGGCTAGAATGTGGTCACAGTTAGGCTAGAATGTGGTCACAGTTAGGCTAGAATGTGGTCACAGTTAGGCTAGAATGTGGTCACAGTTAGGCTGGAATGTGGTCACAGTTAGGCTGGAATGTTGTCACAGTTAGGCTGGAATGTTGTCACAGTTAGGCTAGAATGTCACAGTTAGGCTAGAATGTGGTCATAGTTAGACTAGAATGTTGTCACAGAAGACTAGAATGTTGTCACAGTTAGGCTAGAATGTGGTCACAGTTAGGCTAGAATGTCACAGTTAGGCTAGAATGTGATCACAGTTAGGCTAGAATGTGGTCACAGTTAGGCTAGAATGT
>CM031624.1:510307-512807 GCA_018398815.1 Conus ventricosus | reverse complement strand
GATGTTGACCATACCAAGTCATCACAAAAATCAGTTCAAGGAACACACTTGGCGAAAATAAAAATTGGAAACGTCTTGAAAACTCTAATAAGAGAAATTCTTCTTTTTTTTAAATGTGTGTGTGTGTCCCCCACATGCACGCTATGTTCTGAAATCGGGGTAAGAAAAGGAAGTACGAGTCAGAATTAGAACATGATAAAGGCACGGGTCCCTCTGCAAGCGAACAATCGTCTCCTCTTTCTGCCCCTGGCGATGTGACCATATGTCGTTATGACCCAATGGTGATGTGCCCACATGTCGTTATGACCCAATGGTGATGTGACCACATGTCGCTATGACCCAATGGTGATGTGACCACATGTCGTTATGACCCAATGGCGATGTGACCACATGTCGTTATGACCCAATGGTGATGTGACCACATGTCGTTATGACCCAATGGTGATGTGACCACATGTCGTTGTGACCCAATGGTGATGTGACCACATGTGGTTATGACCCAATGTGATGTGACCACATGTCGTTGTGACCCAATGGTGATGTGACCACATGTCGTTATGACCCAATGGTGATGTGACCACATGTCGTTGTGACCCAATGGTGATGTGACCACATGTCGTTGTGACCCAATGGTGATGTGACCACATGTCGTTATGACCTAATGGCGATGTGGACCACATGTCGTTATGACCCAATGGTGATGTGACCATATGTCGTTATGACCCAATGGTGATGTGACCACATGTCGTTGTGACCCAATGGTGATGTGACCACATGTCGTTGTGACCCAATGGTGATGTGACCACATGTCGTTATGACCCAATGGTGATGTGACCACATGTCGTTATGACCCAATGTTGATGTGACCACATGTCGCTATGACCCAATGGTGATGTGACCACATGTCGTTGTGACCCAATGGTGATGTGACCCAAAATGATGTGACCCAAAATGACGTGTCCTTGTGACCAAGCGTCGTTGTGATGTAGTCCTTTTGATCTGGTCACAACGACACGTGGTCACAACGACACGTGTCACAACAACATGTGGTCACAACGGCACTTGGTCACGACGACACGTGGTCATAAACGACACGTGTCAACAAAAACATTATGGTCAAACGACACCTGGTCACGACGACACGTGGTCATAACGACACATGGTCACAACAACATTATGGTCAAACGACACCTGGTCACGACGACACGTGGTCATAACAACACATGGTCACAACAACATTATGGTCAAACGACACCTGTCACGTCGACACGTGGTCATAACGACACGTGGTCACAACGACAATATGGTCAAACGACACTTGGTCCACGACGACACGTGGTCACAACAACAATATGGTCAAACGACACGTGGTCATGACGACACATGGTCACAAACGACAATATGGTCAAACGACACGTGGTCACAACAACAATATGGTCAAACGACACGTGGTCATGACGACACATGGTCACAACGACAATATGGTCAAACGACACGTGGTCACAACAACATGTGGTCACAACGACACTTGGTCACAACCATACGTTTTCACAACGACACGTGGTCACAACCACACGTGGTCACAACAACATGTGGTCACAACGACACTTGGTCACAACCATACGTTTTCACAACGACACGTGGTCACAGTGACACGTGGTCACAACAACATGTGGTCACAACGACACCTGATCACAACGACACGTGGTCACAACAACACGTGGTCACAAAGCCACGTGGTCACAAGAGCACTGGATCACAATGACACGTGGTCACGACACGTAGCCTCAACGACACGTGGTCATACCGACACGTAGTCACAACGACACTTGGTCACATCCACACGTGGTTACATCCACACGTGGTCACATCCACACGTGGTCGCATCCACACGTGGTCACAACGACACTTGGTCACCACGACACTTGGTCACAACAACAATTGGTCACCACGACACTTGGTCACATCGACACGTGTCCCATCCACAACGTGGTCCCATCCACACGTGGTCACAACAACACTTGGTCACAACAACACTTGGTCACAACAACACTTGGTCACCACGACACTTGGTCACAACAACAATTGGTCACCACGACACTTGGTCACCACGACACTTGGTCACAACGACACTTGGTCACATTGACACTTGTCACATTGACACTTGGTCACAAACATGGTCACACAACAACACATGGTCACATCGACACTTCGGTCACATCGACATGACCCTAAATGTTCCACCATCGTCACCCTCAACACGACCCCCCTCAACAAATGGCAACTTCAGACACACCTGGGGATCGGGGCAGAATCTTTCGTGGTGAGAGGATATATTTTGTGTTTTTTGTTTTTTGTTCTGCGTACGCAGGCTGAACTCTATCCTATCCTGCGGACACTCCCTGTATAGACAGGCAAGGATTAATCCCATCTACGCAACAAAGGGAGTGGAGTTGTGTGTGTGGCCATTTTTGTTGTTGTTTGTTTTTGTTGTTTTTTA
>CM031624.1:484926-487598 GCA_018398815.1 Conus ventricosus | reverse complement strand
GTAACCGCCGTAAATTCTCTCCCTCCACTCCTCTTCCTCTCTCCCTCGGTCTCCTTTCCAGCTCCCCATCCCAACTCTCTCTCTCTCTCTCTCTCTCTCTCTCTCTCTCTCTCTCTCTCTCTTCTCTCTCTCTCTCTCTCTCTCTCTCTCTCTAAAACATTCTACGTTGTGTGTGTGTGTGTGTGTGTGTGTGTGTGTGTGTGTGCGTGCGTGCGTGCGTGCGTGCGTACGTGGTGTGTGTGTGTGTGTGTGTGTGTGTGTGTGTGTGTGTGTGTGTGTGTGTGTGTGTGTTTGTGTGTAACTCTGTGTGTGTGTGTCTGCCTGTCTGTCTCTCTGTATCTGTCTGTCTGTCTCTCTGAAACATCCTAACTCCTAACTCTCTCTCTCTCTCTCTCTCTCTCTCTCTCTCTCTCTCTCTCTCTCTCTCTCTCTCTCTCTCAAACATCCTACTTTTTTTTTTTTTTTAGGGAAGTGTGTCTTCTGTCAGCAGAAACGAAAATATTACAAGTACTCTTGCTTTGTATCTGTAAAATGTATTCATTCAAAAGGAGTGTTTGGCTACCGGGTTTAAAACGGTGCTGATACGTTATATCATTATTTGCACACAATTTTTTTTTTATAAATTTGATTTATTTTAAAAAATCATCTTGTTTGAACGGTTGCCGTGGCCTTTTCTTGAACAGACTCTCTCTCGCTCTCTGTCTCTCTCTGTCTCTCTGTTTGGTCTTCTCTCTCTCTCTCTCTCTCTCTTCTCTCTCTCTCTCTCTCTCTCTCTCTCTCTGTGTCTCTCTCTTTTCCTCTCTCTCTCTCTCTCTCTCTCTCTCTCTCTTCTCTCTCTCTCTCTCTCTCTCTCTCTCTGCATGTCTGTCTGTTACATGTCTGTCTGTCTTTCTCTCTCTCTGTGCATATCCGTCCGTCTGTCTGTCTGCCGGTCTGTCTGTCTCTCGCAATTCCTTCCCCTCCCCCCTTTCTCTGTTTGTCTCTCTCACTCATTCCAGTCAAAATTATGATAATGAATTACATAATTCACATTACTGTGGCCTTCCTGCGTACGAGGCCATCGGAGACCTTCCCCTGTTGTTTGTGTTTGTTTTATCTTTGACTTTAGATACACTGGGTATAAGTGCTGTACTTTTCAGTTGCAATAGTGGGCCGGAATTTGCTCAGTTGGTAGAGCGCCGGACTCGTGATCCTGGGGTTGCGGGTTCGAATTTCGGTACAGGGGGATTTTTCCCTCAGAGTTAACATTGGTTCTGACCCCATTCCCATACAGTCCTTCGAATGAGACTATAAAACCGAGGTTCCGTGTGTGAACGCACGCACATCTTGCACACACGTAAAATCCATCACCAACTTTCGGAAGAGAAGGCCAGTTTGGCCGTTGGTATGGATGACACGTTACACATAGCATGCACCTTCCCGAAGATGAAGTATGGCTGCCTTAATGGCGGGATAAAAAACGGTCATACACACAAAACTCCACTGCCTGTCTTACAGGCAGTGTCCGCAGGAGTATCAGCCTGGGTACGCAAAAAGAAAGAAAGAAAGAAAGAAAATTGCAACTAAAGAAAGAGTAAAATGTTTTTGTCTGTTATCTCGTCCCCCGGTGTCAAAAGACCTCAAAATAAAAAAAATATATCAGTGTCAAAGTGTCTCTCATTCGGTTTTTTTTTTTACATTAAAAAATAGTTCAAGATTAAGTGTTACCTTTGAATTAACAGAAAACCCATAAAGACTCATGTACATGGAAACAAAAACCCACATTGATGAACACACACACACACACACACACACACACACACCACACACACACACACACACACACACACACACACACACATCTCTCTCTCTCTCTCTCTCTCTATCTCTCTCTCTTAGGTATGTTTTTTACGACAAAACTAAGTTGGAATCTAGGTTGGTGTGAAACAAGTAGAAAAGGCAAAAAAGGAGTGATAGAAATTTTGAAAACGTTGAAGAAATTAAATACTACTGATCCACAAATATTTGGAAGCTATTTGATACCCGATTGAACGATTCTTACATTGGTGCTGAAATATGGGGACTTGAAGAAAATCTAAAAATAGAAAGAGTGCACACTTATGCAATCAAAAGGTTTCTGAATATTCCGATTCATTCGTCCAATAAGATAGCTTATGGTGAAACAGGAAGGTACCCTTTGTTCATCAGATGTATTGTAAAGTGTGTTAGATACTGGTTGTAAAGTAATACGACTACCAGTAGCTAGACTGAGCAGGCAGCCTATGACATGATGCTTGCAACAATGTGAATTGGAAATGTTAACTGGGCCTCTAAGGTTAAGAAGTGCTAACAGAGAATGGGTTTGGGTTAGTATGGTTGAGCAGGCAGTCGGAACGAGACCGCTTTTATGTCTGAATTTAAAGATAGATAATTTCTCGTATAAACAAAACTGGCACAGCCAACTAGAAGAACATGAAGATATTCCTGGTTCCTATCCTTCAAAAGTAACTTGGAGGCAGAAAAGTATTTACATCTAATATCTAATCGATGGCAAAGAGGTATCCTTGCAAGATTTAGAAATAGAACACTGGGACTAAATGCTAAGAAAAGATGGTATCTAAATAATGATGCTGTTGATGATTCATGTCCATTATGTAATGATATTGCAATTAGAGAAGATGAGTTACATTTTT
>CM031624.1:467426-472426 GCA_018398815.1 Conus ventricosus | reverse complement strand
ACAGAGGACACAGCCACACAGTCATAGAATTACACTAACAAGTTCAACCCAATATGCCTCTAATTCAGCCTCTATTACAAGAAAGTTCCCGAATGTATTATCCCCAACACATATCTAACTCTAAAAGAATACACCCAATAAACCACTCAGCTACATCAGCATCTGCCTTGTGAGCTAGTGTTGACATGCCAAGAGCGGAGACCTCTGCCATGATTGAACGAATCTTGGATCCGTCTTTTGACTCGGATCTGCACTAAAAAAAAAAAAAACAAACAACCTATAGCAGAGTAAAGATGGCGTATTTGCCGGAGTACGGGAAAAAAGAACAGGGGAGACAAGTGAATTTTTGAGCGCGTTTTATTTAATTTTGTTCTTCCTATTAAACTTACACGAGCAAAATGAGTTCACAAAGGAAAACAAAATCGACCAGTGGGAATTCTAGTCGTCATGGGTTGATAGAGTTACTTTCCATTTACTTTTTTTTTGTAACAGCATATGGAAAGTACAAAATATCAGAGCTTATATCATTAGAAAGTTTTAATATTTCATTAAAATGTAGCACTTCATGGTCATCAGTTTGTAAACTGTCGCTTCACGATCTAATAATCCCGCTGAACAAACCATGGATTATTTGTTAAATTAACATGATCCGCACCCAGCTTTCATGGAGTCCTGCATCCGTGCTCATGCTGTCGATGCACCAAATTTCAATAAAAATTGAATAGTGAAAAACCACCAACACTCAACAAGCATATTGCTAATTTTTCTTTTTATTTGTAAAACCTTTTTCAAGCATAAAAGCATAGCCTGACGAACAGCATAGTTATCCTGAAACTGATTATCTCTCACATCACTTCACCTTAATTCTCACTCACTGCTTTCAAGTCTTGTTATCTTTAATCTTATCACACAGATTACTGTACTTAAACGAGTCCTTAGGTTCCTTAAACTCAATTAAAACAAATCAATTCTGCAGTCTGCGCGCAATCTTGCCGACAGATCAAACAACCGACCACAAACGCATATGAAACGTCATTCACCTTGACTGCTCTGAATTCCCTCTGACAGAACGAATAGAAAGCTTCATCACACTTGACTGCTCTGAATTCCCTCTGACAGAATTTATCACTGAAATAGCCTCAACAATACTGACATCACAGAAACACGGGGTTCGGAATAGCTCAGTGGTAGAGCGCCGGACTCCTAATCTTGGGTTGCCGGTTTCGAATCTCCGCCGGGCCGTTTCGGTACAGGGGGATTTTCCCTCGGTGTTAAACATTGGTTGTGACTCCATTCCCATACAGTCCTTCGAATGAACTATAACGAGGTTCCCGTGTGTAACGCTCGCAAACATCTTGCACACACGTAAAATCCCATCACCAACTTTCGGAATCGAAGGCCATTTGGCCGTTGTATGGATAAACACGTTACACATAGCATGCACTTCCCCGAAGCTGGAGTATGGCTGCTTAATGGGGTAAAAAATCGGTCATACACTCAAAACTCCAATCCCTTTGTTAAGTAGATCGGATTAATCCTTTGCCTGTCTATACAGGGGTGTACTCAGGAGCATCAGCCTGCGTACGCAGAAAAAGAAGGAAAACAAGTCACAAAGTTACCCCCCCTGTATGGTCGCCGCCATGTCAGCGTTTTGTCCGTCACGACTTCAGAGGAGGGAACTAAAGCCACAGCTGTCCTGAGTTTGAACCGACTCTTTCCCTGTTGATCCTTGAGGGGAGGCTTGGGACATGACGGTGGGTGCGGGAGGGGGGGGGGGAGGGTTGGGAGGGGGCGGGAAGGAGGGGGAGTAGGGAGAGGTGGGGGTAAGGGACAGGACGAGGCGAGAGCAAGAACGGAATGGGTGGGGTTGAGTGTAGAAGGAGACAACTGAGATAATTCTGACAAAAATTTACCAAGGGGGAATGACTGGGTGGGTCAGTTCACATCGACCATTGAATTTGTCACAGACATTTAAGCAAATGAGAGCACACACACACACACACAACACAACACACACACACACACACACACCATATCATACTGGGTTTATCGAATCATCAACTGCAATTTTAATGACATAGTAATTTAAGGAATGAGTTCACAGTTTTTCAGCCACTTTGACACTGAATCCCTTCATTTAAACAATACAAGCAGGATCTACCACCCGGGAAAAAGAAAACTTTTGTTAATAGTAAAAATTAAAAAAAAGAAAGAAAAAACAGTTTTCGGAATTTGTTCGTGAAATGTCAATATTTGATTTCTAAATTTGATGCTAAGAAGGGCCATATTATTAACCACACACACACACACACACACACACACACACACACACACACCACACGCACGCACGCACGCACGCACTCACGCACACGCACACACACACTCACGCACACGCACACACACACACACACACACACACACACACACACACACACACAGGGAGACAGACAGATGGACAGACAAACATGCAGAGAGAGAGAGAGAGAGAGAGAGAGAGAGAGAGAGAGAGAGAGAGAGAGAGAGAGAGAGAGAGAGAGAGAAGAGCATGATTAAAGCCAGCTTGAGAGGCAGACCAAAAAATGTGCAAATATATCCTTTTATGTATTTATGATTAAAAAAAAATAAAGCAGAAAGTTTGGTTTATTCCAGTACAAAGTTCGTGATTGTCGGTTCTGATATCAGCAGTTTCATCTTTCTGCCAAATGGGCTGGAAGCTTAGCACCAGGAATAAAAGAAACTCGGGAAGAAAATATGGTATTCTTGTCGCTTGTTTGTACGCCATTTTTCCTAGCTTTGAAAAAAAATCCTCACTATAGCTGAATTATGTCCCTTCGTTCTTAGCAGCATATTAACCTCGATCTGCTCTCGTAACACTCACAGTTGTCATGGGAATGTGACATCAGCGTATACAATAACCATCACGGTATGGGGAAATCTTCTATAATGCTACGGTCATTTAGTCCAATGTTTTTATAATCCCACGCATTGTTCTGGAAGGAAATGTCTCCCAAACTTCGGTATGGATTTTATTCATATACATTCACTGGCTCAGCTTTTCTTTGTACTCTCTTCTCTCTCTCTCTCTCTCTCTCTCACACACGCACACACACACACACACACACACACACACACACAAGCCCACGCCCAGAAAACAAAGTTGTCCTTGTCATTTTGCATGTTAATGAATGTCAGCACGGAAAAACACCCACCCCACCCACACCCCGCCCTAAAAAAGAAAACCTGAATTTGGTTATCAAGAAATATTAGTCAGAAATTGATAGTCCAAATAATTAGCTAATAAAAACGAAAATCGGAAATGAAATGAGGTAGGGAACAGTAAACGATAAACAGTAAACAAGTGGGGTATGTTTTGCTCCCATAAGGAAACCTAACACAGAGTAACTTTTATTCAAGGCTGGCACAGCCTTTTAAACTTGAATAAAGTCAGACAAATACATAGACGAACAATCTAATAGTGGGGGAAAAAACAAGCGCAGGCCAACAACTGAACTGTCTTCATAGTAATGACTTGGCAAAGATTTGGACTTAAGGAGGGGAGGGGAGCCCGAAGATGGAGAAACTGGGAACATGAAATTAAAAAAAAAATGTTACAGATATGAAAACTCTTCACTTGCTGCATAAGGGAATCATCGCAATCCCTTTGAAGGCAGATATATTTGTATTGCCTGCTCCGAGGCCTTTCGTCCGCTGGGTCGGACTCATCAGGGAGACACGGCTGGTTGTGTCTGCGCTCCCGGCGTCAAATAGAGACACACCACAGTCCATAATACTGTGGTGTTCTCACCACCAAGGGTGCAAAAAAGAATCCAATAGCACCCCCAAAGCAGCCAGCGAAGAGTAGTAAATGCAACCAAACGAAAGTGTGGGGAGGAAAAAAGTTGCTGTAAAACTAAAGACATTATGCAAGTAATATAAAATGTAGGGGACAGTCTTTGAGCCTACGCTTGAGGATCCACCCAAAGATGCAAGGGAGATCAAAAGACAAACACACAGACGGACAGAAACAAATACAAATAACCTCAATTTAATCAAAGCAAAATCGGAAATGAAATGAGGTAGGGAACAGTAAACGATAAACAGTAAACAAGTGGGTATGTTTTGCTCCCATAAGGAAACCTAACACAGAGTAACTTTTATTCAAGACTGGCACAGCCTTTTAAACTTGAATAAAGTGTCTCCCTGATGAGTCCGACCCAGCGGACGAAAGGCCTCGGAGCAGGCAATACAAATATATCTGCCTTCAAAGGGATTGCGATGGTTCCCTTATGCATCTAGTGAGAGTTTTATATCTGTAACATTTTTTTTTTTTAATTTCATGTTCCCAGTTTCTCCATCCCCTCCTCCCTCCCTCTTAAGTCCAAATCTTTGCCAAGTCATTACTATGAAGACAGTTCAGTTGTTGGCCTGCGCTTGTTTTTCCCCACTATTAGATTGTTCGTCTATGTATTTGTCTGACTTTATTCAAGTTTAAAAGGCTGTGCCAGTCTTGAATAAAAGTTACTCTGTGTTAGGTTTCCTTATGGGAGCAAAACATACCCCACTTGTTTACTGTTTATCGTTTACTGTTCCCTACCTCATTTCATTTCCGATTTTGCTTTGATTAAATTGAGGTTATTTGTATTTGTTTCTGTCCGTCTGTGTGTTTGTCTTTTGATCTCCCTTGCATCTTTGGGTGGATCCTCAAGCGTAGGCTCAAAGACTGTCCCCTACATTTTATATTACTTGCATAATGTCTTTAGTTTTACAGCAACTTTTTTCCTCCCCACACTTTCGTTTGGTTGCATTTACTACTCTTCGCTGGCTGCTTTGGGGGTGCTATTGGATTCATTTTGCAACCTTGGTGGTGAGAACACCACAGTATTATGGACTGTGGTGTGTCTCTATTTGACGCCGGGAGCGCAGACACAACCAGCCGTGTCTCCCTGATGAGTCCGACCCAGCGGACGAAAGGCCTCGGAGCAGGCAATACAAATATATCT
>CM031624.1:416721-444660 GCA_018398815.1 Conus ventricosus | reverse complement strand
CATGCATCACGCACACACGACCATTCCTCTCTTCTCCCGCTTCCCTTCCCTGACTTGAAGCAGGCGCTGAGTGTGTGTGAGTGGCTGACAAGTTTGAATCTGGATCTTTGTTGTTCAGCCATTTCAACCCAGAGCATTTCAGGGCTGTCAAAATCACGCAAGATAACAGAAAGTCGCATCAACAACAAGCCAAGCCAGGAAGAAAACACCATACCCTGAAAAAAAGGGAAAACAAAACAGAAAAAAAGAAAGAAAGAACGAAAACGAAACGGACAACAGACCGCGGTTATGACAGAGTTGCCAAATTGTTGACATCTCCAGGCACATAAGATTCCGCTGTCCTGACAGCATACCAAGATTCAGAAGAATGAAAAAAAAGACAACAAATAAATGAAAAACATTTCAACGCCACAAAAACCATTTGAAATGGTCATTCGGGCACTTCAAGATTGGACAGCTAGCGTCCACTCTGGACAGTATGTACAACTGTCACTCTGTAACTGCCAGGTTAACAACAACAACAGCAGCAGCAGCCATAACAACATCAAAAACCTAGCGTGTTATCAGCAGCTTTCACAGAACAAAAAAATTACGAGAGTTTCCAGACCAAAGACAGGAGAATGGTCTACAAGGGCAGAAGAACAGTAGACTCCATCAAAAAAAAAAAAAAATTAAAGAGGAACAGTCAAAGAACGTTGGGGGGGCGGAGGGGGGGGGGGGGGGGGGGAGGGGAGGCGAGCAAGTTACAAACACTTAACTTCCAGAAAGCGGGGAGAGCTATTTGTACTGATACCTCATGGAGACTAATCATACAAGCGAGATGACGGCGCTGAAATTGTGTGTGTGTGTGTGTGTGTGTGTGTGTGTGGAGGAGGCAGAACCTTGTAAAATACTACCGCGAACCGTTGTCAATCCACTCTTTGAAGGAACAGAACCCAGGGCTGTTTTCGATACACTTTTTCATGGAACAGATCGAAGCATTACACTACATCATCTACAAAGAGCAACACTATCTTTATCAGCAGACCCTACAAGTACAAGCACTTGTCAACGACTGTCTCAAGCAACAAAAACGATGAGTTGTTTCCGACCTAGTATCTGTAGCAACTGGTGGCAGATTGCTCTCATTCCTTAACTCGCTGTCATCATCCACTTGATAAAGAGATTGTGACCTACTGCCAAATACTTGACCTGATTCGATGGTCAGCAGCAGTGCTGATGCTATACACTTCCGTGCTGAACCACGTACTGTAGACGGCCACCGTCTCATCAGGCTAAAGGGATGAAGAGAATGTGGCAGCTTTCCCGTCTTCTTGTCATACAGCGTTGTCTCCCTTTAACTATCCTCCGCCGAGAGAGACTATGGCGATTCTGTTTCGTAGCTGCGCTGACTGACCAAATTCATGGTTGGGAATTATTTCTAGTATAGAGAAAGGCACACACACACAAAAGGATGAAAGAAAAAGAAAGACAGAAGGAATGAAAAGGTCCAGAAAACCATAACTGTACAAGGAGTCACTTTTGATTAGGAGTTATTTCTTGTACGAACACTGGTACCGTTAAGGCAATGTTGCTTTAGTTATAGCCCAGCCGACTGCAAAGGGCCATATCAGTCAGGGCTGTCACCACGTTAAAATCAACTCACAAGTCATAAAAAAAACACACAAAAAAAAACAAACAAAAACACCTTTTACACATCTCTTTAAAATACATATTCTAAAAACGTACCAGAAACTTCGTTAAAAAATCTTTCTTTCATAAAATCTTAGATCAGATGAAAAATGTTCATCTCCTTCAGAAACTCGCAGATCACGTCTGGTGGGACATCTCTGAACAAAGTTTTCATGGAGTCTGCTGTAAAATGTTTGTGTCTTACATCATGCAAGTCCCAACACTCTAAAAGAATGTTTCATTGCGAGTGGTACATGACATGTTAATGCACCACGGATGTAGTTCAAGAAAACTATATCCTTAAAGGAAGCGAGTCGTGATTCAGAATTATTTCTAGTAAAGACAAAGGCTTAAAAATTTTCTAGAAAACTATACCTTAGAAAGAAAATCTTGACTGGAAATTACTGCTATAAAGACCCAAAGGCAAAAACCATTTCTTCCAAGCGAAAAAGTCTTGGCTGGAATGTGAACCAATCATAGGAAAAATTGTTCCAGAGTATGTCTTTATTATCATTCAGTCGCAGGCCGTGCACGCAGCACAATTCCCTGATTCTACACACCTGCACACAGTGCTCAAAATCTGCCAACTTGCTTATTTGGAAGCTTTTGTAATTTTCTGAAAGGTCACTAGATGGTAACTAACAGGTTCTTATTTGGTGTAGTAAAAAATAGCCAAAAAGCTTAACAAAGTGCATATTTAATAAATTCCAGAACATTTGATTCCATAACTTTTACACGATTGCCTTCTGGAAAAAAAAAGCCAACAGGTATGAAAAATGTCATGTTTGTTTCTATTCTATTCCATTCTATCACAACACCAAATCAGAAAATTTTTTAATATTAATGTTAGCGCTCCGTCCAAAAAAATGTGGACAAACAAAGCACAAGACAAACCACGATGCGACCTGTTAGGTCTTGTTCAGCGCCTATCATGCGCTGAAGTGGATGAAGACAAGTGATTGCTCGTTCATTTTCCTTGTCTAATTGTTTTGTTTCTTGCCTGAAGAAGACCTAAAAGGTCAAAACGCGTTGTGTTTTGTCTTGTGATTTGCTTGTACACATTTTTTTTGGCGGTGCGCTAACATTGATATCTAAAATTTGTTTAGATTTCTCCTGCAGTCACCTGACTTGGCAACTAAACCAAATCAGAAGTTAACAGGGGAATAAACATTCCACGGTTAGCTTGAAAACGGTGCACTTCCACTCGTTTCATACATATAATTTGACATGATTGCCTTCCAAAAACCATGGCTGACAAGGATGAAAAAAAAAGTCATCTTTGTTTACATTCTATTCAATTCTTTTACAACACCAAATCAAGAGTTTATGGGGGGAATGCACATTCTACACTTATCTTGGAAAATGGTTCAATTCCACTTATATATATATATAACTTTAAGTGCTTCATTGACTGAGGCATCATCCGTTTACTTGACCAACATAATAAATGTCCTGCCTGGTTCAGGAAATTCCGGCTGCTCTTTGCAGGAAAACCCTGAACAGGCTTCTTTGTTTCCAAGCCACCGAGGTCAATCAACCAAGTTAACCTTACAGCATGAAAATTTTGCCTAGTTAAAACTGCAGCATCAAAATTAGGGTCTACAATTTGCTATGACATCTCAAAAGCTAAATATTGAGGTCTGTTTACCCTTGAGCCCCCTCAAAAAAAGAAAAAAAAAGAAAAGAGGGTCTACAACTTCCTAGGATATCCCATACGTTAAATATTGAGGAAGGTCTACAACTTGCTAGACATCCCAAAGGCTAAGTATTCAGGTTGTTTCCCGTTGACCAAAAAAAAAAAAAAAAAAAAAAAAAAAAGGAAGGGTCAACTTGCTAGGACATCTCAAGAGTCAACTAACATTGGAGTCGTCTCCCCCGTAGCCATGTCAATGAAGGCCTGAACGTACAGGTAGACACAACAGCGCACGCTTTCTTCTCACCTGCCTGCATTGCATGAAAAAGCCGCAGGGAAACGAACGCCTGCTGGCCGACACTTCGGCTCCAGCTTCATGGAAAGGTGTCTTGGTTGGATGATTAACTTAACAAACACGCAAATATTGAAAAAAAACAACAACAGAAAAACCCCCAACACTTTAAAGGAGTCTTTCTTGATGTTGGCGGTGGTGGTGGGCGGGGTGGGGGTATGGATAGTTGTGGTCTTGAACCTACTATAGACAAAAAGTTCACACACACACACACACACCTATAAAGGGAGGGAATTTGTATTCAGAGTTAGTTCCAGAAAAATGATTCTTCACATGGACCAGCCGCAGTGGCATGCCATGGTTAGCATCAAGTTTCCTGACCGCGAAGTCGTGGGTTCGATTCCCATCAGATTCATCATATGTGGGATTTTTCGCACCTGAATGGCTCCTACCAAAGTGCCAAGTTCACTATGGGCTCAACTGGGAAGACTGGGACCACACAGTCAAGTTTCATCCACATAATGGATGCATCTACTGAAGTACTGGTCTAATTTCCTGACCAACACTGCGGGGTGTTTGCATTCCATGGGCCTGGTTGACGCTGGGATACATTATGGATGGAAGTGTAGTGTACATCTGTCACGCAGCCTCAGGCCAGAATGAAACTGCAGCTTCATTTTTCAAAATTTTATTTATTCTTATTTATTTATTTATTTTCCGCAGCTTCATGTAATCCTTTTCATCCTCATTATCAGTGTTAAACCAGGCCTCAAATTCTGTGGCCCTTCGTGCCTTGCTCTCATGTTGACCTGAGCTTTAATTTCTTCTCCATGTCTATGCCCTCATGCATTGGCAGCTTTGTGGGAATTCATTGGCGAGTTGTGCTTCTGGAGCAGGACCGTCAATCATGCCTGCTCTGCGACTAAGCAATTGTTGTCAGCAAGTGGATTGGTAGATGGTTACTCAGCATGTTGAATTGGAGGCGTCAGTGACTTTGGAGGCAGTGCTGTCTCCTCAGGTGGGTTGCCTCATTGCAGCTTTACACTGACTGCTGCTCCATGTAGGTTGCTGGTGACGGGGCTGTGATGGTGGCGGCCAGATTGCAGCTGTGGAAGTGGAGCCAGAATGAGTGACACAGGGCCCGTGCCACATAAGGGCCACAGAACACACACACTCGCAGACACATACACACTCACAGACATACACACACCACACTCAAGACACACACACTCACAGACACACACACTCACGACACACACACTCACAGACACACACACTCACAGACACACACACACTCACACAGACACACACACTCACAGACACCATCACAACAACTCACAGACACACACACTCACACAGACACACACACTCACAGACACACACAGGCTGTTGAAGGTCTGCAGAAGGTGGTTGCAGGGTTAAAGCGTTAAAATGGAGAGACATACACACACCCACAGGTTTTATTTTGACCACATTTTCCCTAAGTATTTTCACTTCAGATGAAGATCTTAAGACCATTTGCTGCATATAATTAATAAATGATTCTCACGTTTCTGAAGAAGCATTTGTCTGCACGTACTAAAACGCACACACATGCATGCACCACAATACACACATATACATACACAAACACACATATCATTCATACTATTCCCATGTCAAAACCCATCAAGGAATGAGAGAAAAGAGCACTCTTAGGCAGCGTACCATCAGAATTGCTCTTCTTTCAACTAGCCACCACGGTGAAGACATACAACATACGACGCAGCTGGGAGATCCCCTGTTTGAACCTCATCAAAACCTTTACACTGGGAGATGTTTTGACAGTGGTCGACTCCTACCTCGAGTAGCCGAGTGAGCTCTGGCAAGACTGAAACCATCAGATCAAGTTCCATGTTCTCGCTGGATATCTCTTACAGTGTTGCTTGAATGTTGCATGCATCACTGTTGCATCTGTAGATTTCTTTTCTTTTACTTTTTGGGGGTGGGGGGGGGGGGGGGTGGTCCTGGTTGATGCCACAATATGACAAACACATCCTGATTCAGGCCAATATGGAGCTCTTCATCATCTCCGTCATCCTCATGAAAACATGAGAAATACCCAATTCTGTAGCCTTTAATTAATGCCCTGCCCTCATGATGTTCACCTCAGTTCAGATGTCCCAGCCATGTCCA
Organism: Conus ventricosus; assembly: GCA_018398815.1. NCBI lineage: Eukaryota > Metazoa > Mollusca > Gastropoda > Neogastropoda > Conidae > Conus > Conus ventricosus. The sequence goes on along the minus strand of CM031624.1, from coordinate 438,889 downwards.
TGTACATGGGCCGAGGTGGGGTCAAGCTCTTCAGTGGTGGACAGTTCATGCACACTGTCCCTGGACTGGAAGGACTGTGAGCTCCCTCCAGAGCTGACACCACGTCTGACTTTGACGACAACGCACCAAGTGATGTTGCTATTCGCAAAATAATTCTGTGCCATACTGTTTTAAGTTTACAAATATGGTTTGGCAGCACTAGCACTTCTTCCCTCCCCTTCCCTCTCTTGGACAATTTGTTTTAAGTCCACCCTGTTCAAAAACGCCCCTTGCACACCTGTTTACCTGAAGCTGCTATTGGCGTGCTTTTCGACAGATGAGCATATTTTCTCCAAAATGTGTGTACACGTCTTCTACATTTTTGTCAAAGCAAGGGTGGTGTGTGTGAATCTGTGGGCATACCTCTGTGTGTGTGTGTGTGTGTGTGTGTGTGTGAATCTGTGGGCATACCTGTGTGTGTGTGTGTGTGTGTGTGTGTGTGAATCTGTGGGCATACCTCTGTGTGTGTGTGTGAATCTGTGGGCATACCTCTGTGTGTGTGTGTGTGTATCTGTGGGCATACCTCTGTGTGTGTGTGTGTGTGTGTGAATCTGTGGGCATACCTCTGTGTGTGTGTGTGTGTGTGTGTGTGTGTATTCTATGAGGACAAATAAAATATCGTGTATCGTGTACCTCTGTGTGTGTGTGTGTGTGTGTGTGTGTATCTGTGGGCATACCTGTGTGTGTGTGTGTGTGAATCTGTGGGCATACCTCTGTGTGTGTGTGTGTGTGTGTGTGTGTGTGAATCTGTGGGCATACCTCTGTGTGTGTGTGTGTGTGTGTGTGCGTGTGTGTGTGTGTGTGTGAATCTGTGGGCATACCTGTGTGTGTGTGTGTGTGTGTGTGTGTGTTTGTGAATCTGTGGGCATACCTCTGTGTGTGTGTGTGTGTGTGTGTGTGTGAATCTATGGGCATCCCTCTGTGTGTGTGTGTGTGTGATGTTGTTGTTCTTCGAATTTAACGTCTTTTCACTTTAAAGTGATATTAGACAGGAAGCGAGCGTTTACTCGTATATGTGCATGTGTGTGTAGTATGCATGCGTGCTTGCATGTGTGCGTGTGTGTGTATATGTGTGTGTGTCACAGCTTTACATTTCCGTCCTTATTGAGACACTTAGTGAAAGGGCAAACAAACAAGGCTTTTCACATTTGTAATCCAATATTATTTTTTGTTGCTGTAGTCTGAGCAGAGGCATGTATCAAACTTGTGTACTACTTAACTATGGAAAATTAACTTCCAGAAAGTGATGACGTCATTTTTGCACAATATTGTGTTTGTTGTCATTGTTGTAATATTGCCTGACAACTTGCGTACAAGCTTTCATGCGGCATCTATGTTATCTACAAGAAAATAAACCCAGTCGAGTTCGGTATTAAAAGAATTGTTGGGAATTCGCCAATTCAGTCATCTCAATAGTGCAGATGTATTACATTTTTCATGACAATAACTAATTATCAAACCTACAGCCCCATTTGTAATGGCCGCTCAACCTTGCCGAATGCATTGCTGCCAGACCAGCTATGCACAGATGACATTCAGTTGGCCGAATACAGTGCGGTTAGCTGGCTGGTGGGGAGCGGCCTGCAGAAAACATTCCTTTCCCTCACCTGCATTCACAGCTTGATCTCTGCAGCTGTAAACTCCCTGCGACTCAAAACTAAGTAACTTGCTCTGAACAGCCGTGGTGTGTGTGCGCGCGCGCGCGAGTGTGTGTGTGCATGTGTGCGCGCGTGCGAATGTGTGTGTGCACGCGTGTGTGCGCGCCTGTGTGTGTGTCTGTGTGTTAAATATTAGTGGAAATACTACATGAGAACATACTACATAAGAACAATCTTTAGAAAAAAGCAACATTAACAAATCAAACTGCAATAGTCTAAAAAAAAAAGCGGGTGTGTGTGTGTGTGTGTGTGTGTGTGTGTATGTGTGTGTGTGTGTGTGAATCTAAGGACATCCCTCTGTGTGTGTGTGTGTGTGTGTGTGTGAATCTACGGGCATCACCCAGCAGAAGGTAGACAGCACAGGAATACCTGATCTTGCGGTACCTACTGTAAAAGAAGGTTTCTCCCAATACAAATAACTTTCAAAACCGATTCATCAGCATAGTCTGGCACAAATTCAGGCTCTCTTGCCAGGTTTTTTTTTTTTTTTTTTTTTCTCATATCGAAGACCCTGTAGTCCTAGCTATTGTTCCAACGTTATCCAGAGACAAATCTGAGCGCAGGAATTACTGAAATTTAGCCCTCTTTGGTCATAACGCACACATACAAAAGATACACACTGCAAGTACAACTACCACGTGAATACTTTGTCTCCACATTTTAAAAAACAACAACTTTCCCCCCCCTTCCTCCAGATCGTTGTATTCATTATATTTTCACCAATTCTGTGTACAAGATACGGTGAAATCATATATATAAACAGATCTGTGTCCATTTTCCTCAGCGACAGATCATTTGACCCATGATATATACCTCAAACATGTCTGACGCTCTGCACAAAATACCAATCACTTTTTTCCGGCTAAAAAGTGTCACAGCTTGTGCATTTGGAAGAATTTCTGTTCACTCCCCGACAGGGATGTGAAGGAAAGTGACGACAGACTCTACACAGTGAACATGAAGACAGCCTACACAGAGTGAGAAGTGACAGACTCTACACAGTGAACATGAAGACAGCCTACACAGAGTGAGAAGTGACAGACTACACAGTGAACATGAAGACAGCCTACACAGAATGAGAAGTGACAGACTCTACACAGTGAACATGAAGACAGCCTACACAGAGTGAGAAGTGAGCAGACTGACCACAGTGAGCATGAAGACAACATACACAGAGTGAGAAGTGAGCAGACTGACCACAGTGAGCATGAAGACAACATACACAGAGTGAGAAGTGAGCAGACGACCACTTAGAGCCAACAGGAAAGTCAAACCAGTTTCCAAGGACCGAACTTTTCACACATCATGCCCAAACATCTAATATAATCGCTTACCCCTTCCTCCCCAATCCTGAGCTGCTCCTAAATAATCTCCAATCCTTTATATACACAGCCATTCATAGATACACACACCACACACATGCATGCGCGCACACACACTCATTTAAATCTACAACACAAATTATACACACACACACATATAAATCAGAAACTCAAATTACACACACACATACTCATTTACATCAAAGACACACATCACACACACACTCATTTAAATCAAAAATACAAATTACACATACACTCAATTTACATCAAAAACACACAATACACACACACAATACCCCAACAAGTGTACACAGAGAAATACTAGTCCACCTACTGATGTCACACCTGTCTGTGTGATTGTCCATAGTTAGCAGAAGACCATGAAGAGGCAAGACATGACGTTTATTTCACCCCATGAACATGTGTCACACACCAAATACCAGATGACCTTACTGGACACAGTACAATGTCTTCTAATTATTGGGAACAGGCCAGACATCGTCAACCATTTTGCTTTTTTTTTTTCCTATTTAAATAACAGGTACCAAGCTTTCAACACTTTATTTTCAAGAAGAGAAAAACGATTCAATATGATTCAGTACATCTTAACCATAAAAAAAAAAAAATGAACATAATTGTCAATTTCAAGCTGAATCATGTCACGTCACTCAAGCACACCCAACTCAAGGTTACCACCTTTTTTTTTTAGCATCATTCCAGACTCAAAAAAAGTCTTCAAAGCAGTTTTTTGTTCTTTTTAATGTTTCTTTTTACATCCAACATTTCCCTTCCATTTGAGACCCCATAAAATCACGTCATTGATCCGATTGTTTGGCTTCTCGATGGCGATTCTCTCACACAGATCCACCCTGCAGCTGGGTCACCAATGGTTGCAAGGACTTGCTGAAGACATCAGCATCCTCTGGGGGTGGTTGAGCTTTCACTCCTGTTTCTAAGGGAGTTGCAGTCTTTCATGTCATGGATGAACCAGCTCTTGTCCATCATAGAACACCCCCCCCCCCCTCCCTTTTTTCTTTTCCTCTCTGAACTGTCATCACAGCTGGACATGGTCACAAAAAACACAGAGCACAAGTCAAACTTTGATGGGGAGGAATCAAAGATATCATCTTCTGCCAGGCTGCTGCACGCACAAACACTCAGAAGCCAATGTGAGCTGTCATCATCCCCCCCCCCACCCCCCACACCTCCGACATATTGTCAATCCTGTTTCTCAAAGAATGCGAATTGTTCTGTCCTCCTTGCATGTCGGCCTAAAAAAAAAACCCAAAACCCCCACAAAACAGCCATTCATTTTTATCCCCAACATACAGTACATCATCTTCATCAAAACAACAACAATAAAAAACAAAACAAAAAAACAACTGCTCTATGATTTACAAGCATCTCCATTCTCCTCTCTTCCTCATATCATTCTCACTTTAAAACTGATTAGTGCTTCCAAGGTGAACTACACGTACCAGAAAAGCTGTTAATAGCCATAATGTTTCTAAAACAAGGAACAAACAGGCAAAAACAATGATTCCAAACTAAGAAGCCACACACAAAGCCTCTAAAAACATATCTGCATGAATAAAATACATACACCTGGACAGCAGCGCTCCTATGCACATGTGCTCTACCCAACCGAGCCATACGCCACCTGAAGTATCCACAGGGATTCTTCTACAGCCGACCACAATCACACATCACATCAATTATCTACCCAAATCCTTTGGAACGCTCTCCAGCCTTCAGCGTCATTCAATCACTTCCTCCCATATTCCTGTTCTGGAGCTGTTAATACATGTGGTGGTAACAGAATCCATCAACGTATGTTTTGAAATGATAACAGTATATTAGTATGGGCTATGGGGTGAAGGATCCAGTTAAGGACCTAGTCAGGGATCCAGTTAAGGACCTAGTCAAGGATCCAGTTAAGGACCTAGTCAAGGATCCAGTTAAGGACCTAGTCACAGAATTTTCAATCACAAAAATCAGTTGGAACAGTTCTTTAAGGTAAGGTAATGTTGCTTATAGCCCAGCCGACCGCAATGGGTCATATCAGGGCTGGGAACAGTTCGGAATTGTAGAGAAAAAAAAACAAACAAGAAAGAGTGATTGATGAAGACATTTTTGTCGCTGGGAAAAAAAAAAGAAAAAAAAAGGTCAACACAACTGACAACCACAAGATTAGATTCCAATCTGCTACAACAGGTAACTTCAGCATACAGTGCTGCCATCACTGACACCTGCCTGTCTGTGCTACAACAGGTAACTTCAGCATACAGTGCTGCCATCACTGACACCTGCCTGTCTGTGCTACAACAGGTAACTTCAGCATACAGTGCTGCCATCACTGACACCTGCCTGTCTGTGCTACAACAGGTAACTTCAGCATACAGTGCTGCCATCACTGACACCTGCCTGTCTGTGCTACAACAGGTAACTTCAGCATACAGTGCTGCCATCACTGACACCTGCCTGTCTGTGCAGGTGTTCTTCAACAGTACCAGTCTGTGCAGGTGTTCTTCAACACTACCAGTCTGTGCAGGTGTTCTTCAACACTACCAGTCTGTGCAGGTGTTCTTCAACAGTACCAGTCTGTGCAGGTGTTCTTCAACACTACCAGTCTGTGCAGGTGTTCTTCAACAGTACCAGTCTGTGCAGGTGTTCTTCAACACTACCAGTCTGTGCAGGTGTTCTTCAACACTACCAGTCTGTGCAGGTGTTCTTCAACACTACCAGTCTGTGCAGGTGTTCTTCAACACTACCAGTCTGTGCAGGTGTTCTTCAACACTACCAGTCTGTGCAGGTGTTCTTCAACACTACCAGTCTGTGCAGGTGTTCTTCAACAGTACCAGTCTCATTCTCAACCGTTTACCAAGACAGTAGTAGCATGTCCGCCCAACACTTATGTTTTCAAAGAAAGGTGTAAATCTTTACATGACTTCAATCAGTATACACCGCTGCTTATAGCACACTTCTGTGTTAAAAAAAATGTGTACCTTACTTCAATCTGTATATATATACCACTGATTAAAGCACACTTCTGTTTTCCACAAAAAAGGTTGTATTTTACTTCAATGTATTCTTCACTGTTAGTGGACCTTTGTACTGTAATTGCAGACAATTCAGCAGCAGACCCCCCCCCCCCCCCCCCGAAAAAAGTGTTTAAAAGCCGATGCATGAGCATGCGTTTGCTTTCTCTCCAAGCTACACTCACCCACCCTGACAAATGATATATATATGTATAGAGACAGATGACTCTGCATGGAAACTAGCCATAGATTTCATATGCGGTGTGTACGTCAACGGGGAAAAAATTGAGAAAAAGTTAACTACACAAAACAATTTGCCCCATCAATCATCCCTTTACACCCAAATTCTTTACTCAGCTGCAATCATTCTCCGCATTCCGCACCCCTCCCCTGCTCAACCCCCTCTGTAATTTCCAACGGACACTATTCAAAAATAGTTGGATCACTGGATGTCCTTCAACAGCGCTAATGATCCATGTGAACTCTGCTCATGTCTCGCTGGATGTCCTTCAACAGCGCTAATGATCCATGTGAACTCTGCTCATGTCTCGCTGGATGTCCTTCAACAGCGCTAATGATCCATGTGAACTCTGCTCATGTCTCGCTGGATGTCCTTCAACAGCGCTAATGATCCATGTGAACTCTGCTCATGTCTCGCTGGATGTCCTTCAACAGCGCTAATGATCCATGTGAACTCTGCTCATGTCTCGCTGGATGTCCTTCAACAGCGCTAATGATCCATGTGAACTCTGCTCATGTCTCGCTGGATGTCCTTCAACAGCCCTGCAAAGTCCTCTCTTGGTTCAGTGATGTCTTCTCTCTCGTTCTTTTTCCAATCAAACTGAGTTCTCTCCACTTGGGATAATGCTTCCAATTATGTTGTTGACAGCAGCTAGAAAAAAAAACAGTTAAAAAAAAGTGCTCTATTGTGTTCGAGTGATGTTCTCTAGTATTGATGATCACAAATAAGCGGTGGAAGCTGCAACCCGCTTGACAGACAAGAGCAAGATTTTTTGAACTTCTGCTGTGAAGAAATAAAAGTTCAGCGTTACTGGATAATCATTGTGACCAGTCACAATGGACTTCGTCTTGAGAAATAACATTTTACCTTGCCTGCTAATGACATCGACATGATATTCACCGTGATAGCCACAGATTTCATTTCAAGAAACTACTGATTTATGTTACTGTTGATGATACTGTCATCCATATATAATGTGTCAAGGGATTGGCCAGTTAGAAGGCACTGGCCAATCAGAGTGGAGCACACTGGTTGCCTAGTTTGGGCTACTTGCTGACGGGCAGACGATAACAAAATGTTTTCTGGTAACTTTGTCACTTAGTATTTTCTAGAATTTTAAACCATTGCACTTGGATGAGCAAGTGGCTTTGTCTACGGACAGAAAGTGATCTCCCTGAATTCCATGTTTAGCAAGACAGACTTCCATGTCTTGATTCTGATAGACTTCCATGTCTTGATTCTGATAGACTTCCATGTCTTGATTCTGATAGACTTCAATGTCTTGATTCTGATAGATAGACTTCCATGTCTTGATTCTGATAGACTTCCATGTCTTGATTCTGATAGACTTCCATGTCTTGATTCTGACAGACTTCCATGTCTCGATTATCCAACGTCAAGGGTGTGGTTGTTATCCATAGTTGTTTTTCTTTATGCCGTGCAGCTGGCCGACCAAAGGGCAAGAGGTCAGATACACACATGGTGTACTGCGAGCAAGCCGGGCGAGCGCTAGCTAGCTTCTTGCATGCACAGCACCCCTGAATGGCCCTGCCTTACCACCAGTGCCTTCTATGGAAGCACAATGCTTCAACTAAAATTGATAATTGCCACTTATTGCTTGTGTGGACAGTGCTCTCGCTTGGTACATTGGATTGTGACCAACACCGCATACTGAGGATCACATATACTTTGTTGCAGGCTAATGTGAGCAGCAGGGTTGAAACGATACATGCACAAAATTTCCCCAATAAAAAAACATCACTTGAATATTCTTTGTGTCTTTATTTGTTAGATTGTGGTGCTTTGTAACTGCGATCATATCCAAATTATGGTGGGGCTTTTCTTTTTTTGCAACATAACGTCTCAACGTTCACGATGCCTTGGCAAAACTGTGTCCCCCAAAATCCTGTACAGTTAAATCACCACGAATTCTGTGTCTCTGGGAAGACTCACGATGTATCTATGTGAAAGGTTCGTCCCTTCACAGAAAGTGTGGGTTACTGGACAGTCAGTAGGTACTCCTATTCACAACACACAATGGATGTTAAGGTGATGAATGGCAAAGGTGAGTTGCAGCTGCTCAAGTGACAAGAGCAGCTATACATAATCTCCTCTGGGAGGTAACCCGTGGCAGACTGAAAATGCTTGACCAAATGACAACCAATTCTAACCTGGACAATGACAATATGATCTGAGATGTACACACAGCCACCAGTGTAGAATGAAAACATCAAATCAACAATTTAGAGGAAGGGTCTGTGTCAAGCAGAATCACATTTCGTAACATCTCTGGCGTCCATCTTTAATTTTCCTCAGGCATACACAGGATGCTTGAGTGTGAAAAGAATTATCATCATACTGAAATAAATGTAAAAAACGCAATGGCTTTCTACATCGTCAGTCAAACGTTCTATGAGAGGTTTGTACATTAGCAATCTTACGGTTTGGATGGACTTGTTTTGAGTCAACTGTAATGCCCGTTACATTTCAGGAGCAGTGAATGCAACGTCATGCCAGGGAGAAATGTGGAAGCCTAAACACTACACATACTACAACTGCTCACAAACTAGAAGCACTGGACTTCCTTCTGAACATTTTCTCCACACAATAAAAGAAAACTAGGCAGCTAAATCTCCAGACCAACAACACCCATTTCAAAGGCAAAAAAAAAACTGCATAAAATCCAAACTGCTGTTAAAAAAAGAAAAAAACACTGTGAAGGGAGCCTTTGGAAATAAAACCAGAAACAGTCGTTCACATGCAGTTTCCCATCACCACAAAAGGTACACCAAAGAGTCAAACTATACAGTTTTTGATAAAAATGTGAACAAAAACTCAGAAAACTCTATTCCAAATAAAATAAACACTATGACTGCAGATTCTTCCACGGAGTTATAGGCTTCCAACGTTTGCTGGCTTGTGCAATCAGCCATTTTGAGAAACTAGGACTCAAAGATTAGCTGACAGTACACCCAAAATGCCATTAGCAGCTATTTAATCTTGTTTCGAGAGCTTTAAGAGATCAAAAACTGTTCTGTACTTGATAGCTAATGTTTATTGTGGATTCAGAACACAAAAATGACCATAACACAATATACGATAAAAATGAGATCAGAAGCTTTTCAGAGCATTCTGTGTCAAATCGTTTCTGCGACTGAAATGTACCTCTCATGGCCATGGTCATATTTGAATGCTTCAGGTTCTGTGATAATTGGAAAAAAAAAATGAAAAGAAAAAAAATAGAAAAGAGAAGAACAGTTACTGTCTTAGAGAATCCGACTAATACTTAACATATATCTTCGTGATTTCAGAGTACTAATGTGGACGGGAAAATGGTTAGGATGCCAGGTAGGACTTACTGGGATGCGAGGTATGACTTACTGGGATGCGAGGCATGACTTACTGGGATGCGAGGTATGACTTACAGGGATGTGAGGTATGACTTACTGGGATGCGAGGTATGACTTAAAGGGATGTGAGGTATGACTCACTGGGATGCGAGGTGACTCACTGGGATGCGAGGTATGACTCACTGGGATGCGAGGTATGACTCATTGATCAGGACAACAGCCACTTCGATGTAGTCCCAGTGTGTCATTTTGTCTCCTTGGTGGTTCATTATAGTGCAGAAAGATGAGCTCCGAGTATCATCACCCACATACCTGCACGAGGCACAGCTCCCACTGAGAACAAAGCAAAACTCCCTGAATGTGTAAGGGTGGTTCGGGGGCATCCCAACCTCCTGTCACCCCTCACCATCCCTGGAAAAGTCCATCTGAAAGGTCCATTAAAACGATGCTGTCCTGACACCCATAGGAGCACTGAGTTGTGGTATCATCCGCTTTCCCTGTCCATGCCTGAACAGAATTCTTTGTTTGCAAAGCTACCGGGGGGTGGGGGTGGGGGGCAGTGTCATTTGTTTTAGTGGTGTCTTGTTGACACAATGAAGTTGACTCAAGATCTCACGATGGCAGTGTTGTCTGCTGGCAAACTAAAAATGTCTGACAGTGTTCTGCAGATTCCATCCTATCAAAATCCACAAATTTGCGGAAAAATGGGAGCTCTTATAAGGATGAGTGTGGGTTATAAATGCATAGTGTGTGTGTGTGTGTGTGTGTGTGTGTTTGTGTGTGTGTGGATATGTGTATGTGTCATGCATGCACAGGTATAAGAACGAACATCATACACACCAGCACGCCACTGTCTGCTTGTTTCTGTGCGAAAGAATAAGCAATGTATATAAATCCATGCATTTTTTCTCTCTCTAAAAGAAAAAAGAAAGGTTGAAAAAAAAAGAACTATCATTTGTAAGGTTAAAACAAGAAACTATGATTTATCTGCTCCATGAACTAGAAATCATCATGTTTCTCTGTCGCTGGTAGATAAAACATTTGTCTTCACACAATACACATCTCTGGATAACTTCCCCTCCCAAGGCAGCTTGTCATCCACAGTGCAAGCTCCGTAGTCTTCACATACATCAAAAAACGTGGCCAACAGCAGATTTAAAAAAAAAAAAAAGAAGAAAAACTGGCCACTGGCCGACACCCTTTCTCGCTCTCCCACTCGTACATTTACACATACACACACACACATACACACCAAGCAATGTCTCAGCCACCAAAAAAAATATCCACCACAACATGTCTTGATTTCACTTTGTGTCCATCACCTGTACACATCTGCTCTTCAAAACTGAATGAGGGGTTAAAAAAAAAAAAGGAACCTCGGCCAAGAGAAAAAGCGCTGATGCCGATTCTCCTGCCACAGGGCCCCACAAAAAAGCAGACCACCAACGACCTGTCTTCTTCTCCGAGGACCAGCACAAACATCCAGACCACCTCCCCACCGCTTTGTCTCTTTTCTTGTTGTTGTTGTTGTTGTTGCTGGCAACAACGCCTTCCATCACAATCCTCTCCTCCCGCCTCCCTCCACCCTCTCCTGTCTTGGGATAGGGAGGTGCACAGGCTGGCAGTAGAAAGGGGTAGGGGGTGGGGGGGGGGGGGGGCTAGTGGGGAGTGGGGCTGGGGAAGAGGGAGACGGCAGTCAGGAGGGAGACGGGGAGGAGAGGGGGAGGAGGAGGAGGAGCCCAGCGTTCAAGACATGGAGGAGCAGGGCAGGCCCGGGGATCCCATCTGGGTCAGCACGCGGTCCAGCCACTGCAGGGGGCCGTTCAGGTGGATCTCGATCCAGCTGGGGGTGCTGGTCACTGTCTGACGTCTGCACACACACACACACAGACAGAGGACACCCCCTCACTCACTGCCTGGGACCCACACGACATGCCTCTCTGTTTCTCTCACTTCACACCAGGTTAATGCTACAGAAAGGTTAGAGAACAGCCCTGTGTGATGTCTGTGCACACACACACACACGCGCGCCACCTCCTGATTCCCTCTGACCCACACGGCATGTCTCTCTGTCTTTATACTAGGCTAATCGGAAATGAAATGAGGTAGGGAAAAGTAAACTGTTCTGTAACTTTTTTTTTTGTTTTATTTTTTTTTCTTTTTCTTTTTTTTTAAATTTCATTTTCCCAGTTTCTCCATCTTCAAACTCCCCTCCCCTCAAGTCCAAATCTTTGCCAGACAGTTCAGTTGTTGGCCTGCGCTTGTTTTTCCCCCACTATTAGATTGTTCGTCTATGTATTTGTCTGACTTTATTCAAGTTTAAAAGGCTGTGCCAGTCTTGAATAAAAGTTACTCTGTGTTAGGTTTCCTTATGGGAGCAAAACATACCCCACTTGTTTACTGTATACTAGGCTAATGCTACAGAAAGCTTACAGTACAGGCCTATCTGACGACTGCACACACACACACACACACACACACACACAGAGGCCACTCCCTCACTCCCTGTAAACCACACGGCACATCTCTCTGTCCTTCACTTCATACTAGGCTAATGCTACAGAAAGCTTAAGAGTACAGGCCTATCCGACGACTGCACACAGACACAGGCCACCCCCTTACCCACTCCCTGGGACCCACATGGCACGCCTCTCTGTCTCTCTCACTTCACACTAAGCTACTGCTACAGAAAGCTTATGAGTACAGCCCTGTCTGACGTCTGCACACACAGAGGCCACCCCCTGGGCCCACACGGCATGCCTCTCTGTCTCTTTCACTTCACACTAGGCTAATACTGCAGAAAGCATAGAGTGCAGCCCTTCCGTGAGCCATCATTTCCTGGCTATAAAGCGCCAAGCTGTGTTAAGCCTCACAAGACAAAACTTTTCCTTTTGATTGAAGAAAAAGAGCAACACATTTTAGCTGTAGATTTGCCGCAAGAAAGTATCAAGTGAAACTTGGTGGGTGGAGAAAGCAGAGTTACAGAACACAAGTTATGTGTATGCCACACACTTTATGTGTCATCGTCACTGGGACTGGTGATGATTCAGTGACAGTCTGATGTGAAACTGCCTGCAGAAGGTGCAAAAATGAACTGGAGAGTTATTAGAAAGAAGACAAATCAGTCTTTACTGCGTGCAGCAAAAATGAACTGGAGAGTTATTAGAAAGAAGAAAAATCAGTCTTTACTGCGTGCAGCAAAAATGAACTGGAGAGTTATTAGAAAGAAGACAAATCAGTCTTTACTGCGTGCAGCAAAAATGAACTGGAGAGTTATTAGAAAGAAGACAAATCAGTCTTTACTGCGTGCAGCAAAAATGAACTGGAGAGTTATCAGAAAGAAGACAAATCAGTCTTTACTGCGTGCAGCAAAAATGAACTGGAGAGTTATTAGAAAGAAGACAAATCAGTCTTTACTGCGTGCAGCAAAAATGAACTGGAGAGTTATCAGAAAGAAGACAAATCAGTCTTTACTGCGTGCAGCAAAAATGAACTGGAGAGTTATTAGAAAGAAGACAAATCAGTCTTTACTGCATGCAGCAAAAATGAACTGGAGAGTTATCAGAAAGAAGACAAATCAGCCTTTACTGCGTGCAGCAAAAATGAACTGGAGAGTTATTAGAAAGAAGACAAATTCGTCTTTACTGCGTGCAGCAAAAATGAACTGGAGAGTTATTAGAAAGAAGACAAATCAGTCCTTACTAACGGGAGACAGCAAGGAAAGTTTTGCTGAGCAGTGACAGCGTCAGTATCTGCATCAATTACACAGAAAAATACATTGTTTTGGAAATATCGCTAGTGACAAAGTTACAGAGGAGGTTTGTTGGGACTTCTGCACAGGAACAAACTCATGTACACATGAATACACTGGAAAACAGCATCAACGAAGCTGACTTGGTTGAGTTGAAAATCTCCATCAGATATTCATTTTTCTTAGGCTGGCACAGAAACAGTGTTGACTAGAATGTAAAAGCACAGACCAGCAAAGTACTGGTTTGAAACACCTGTTCTTAGTTTGACAACAAAAATCATAAACAGGTCACTACCAGCAGGGCGGCTGCAGAGAAATTAAGCCAGTCTCTGACCAGACTGGAACTCCTGAGAATCATCTGCATTCTCTTTGATCAGCAGAAAAAAAAAAAGGTCCTAAATTCTGTGCCCCTTCATGCCCTGCTCTTGTGGTGTCCTAGGTTCCAATGTCATTTCTCAACTATGTCTGCAGGTCACTGTCATCGGCACTGCCAATTTCATAGGGACTGTCACAGGAAAGAGATAGTGGTGTCTTCCAGTCAGAAATGCTCACTCACGCTGGCTGTATGTACTGTACTACTAAGTAAGTATTGTCAGTTCGGGGGCTACTATGTGGTGTGCTGTGTATGTTGGATCAGGACACGCACTGCCGAAGACTATCCACAGGATGAAGCTGGGTGCGGCTATGTACCAAGGGGCCAGATTAAGACACGCAGGTGAAACGCAGACCTGTTTACCCCCTTCGAGACCAATGTGTAGTCAGATGACCAAAATGTGTAGTCAGCCATGTCAAATGTGTAGTCTACTTTTTCGCACAAGATAGTATTACTATTAAAAAAATATTAACATGCACATTAATCTAAATAAAAATGCTAATAAATGTGTGTGTGTGTGTGTGTGTGTGTGTGTGTGTGTGTGTGTATTGCGTGCATGCATGTGTGTGTGTGTGTGTGTTTGTGACGCCGTTGGGTCAAAAAGAAATAAAATAAGCTCACCTGTTAGCTGTTTGATATCCAAGCATTGAGTTGAATATCTTCTGATTCATGTAACACTACCAGTTCATGTCCTCTCTATACATATTGTCACTTATTCCAGTTTGGATTAATTGTCAAGAACCACAATATATACACTATTTACACATTTCACATGGTAGTTTACTGGTTGAGTTTCTTGCTGTAGGCACTCTTCAGTGCAGCAAGATCCTCTGTAGTCATGCTCCTCACAGCATCTTGAGGCTCCTGGGGCACTGACTTGAGGACCAGCAGGCTCTCCATGGTGCTGTCTGCCAAGCTGGCTCTCTGGTCTGTGCGGTTCTTCCTCACACAGGAGAAGATGCGCTCACAGTGGGCACTGCTATGTGGGATGGTGACAATGCCCCTCATCACCAGAGACAGCTCCTTGAACTGCCCATATTCCACTTCCCCAATGGCCTTCTAAGTTTCATCGATTCTGTCCTTGCGACAGCTGCTGACATCGGTAGCTTGGTAAAGCGAGAACTGTTCTGTGACAGTGCATGCAGTGCAGGAGGGAGGGATCAAGCAGGGAAACCTTTCCAGGAAAAACCTGACGTCTGCCACAGATGAAGAGCACTGGTTATCGACGTCCACTACTTCAGCATGCTGAAGAACGGGGTCATCCAAAGGAAGCCTGGACTTCAGATAGTCGACAAGCTCCACAAAGTAGGCCTTGGCAACTTTGTAGAACTCATCCACTCTGTGAGTCTGGTTCTCGATATGCCGTTTGCAGTCAAACATGCCGGCATGTTTGATCGAGAAATCTTTCCTGCACAATGTGCAATGAGCATAATGCTCCCCTCTTCTGGATGAAACAAGGCACGGGTAGCGTTGATGGTATGATGACAGAAAGGTTTGATCGGCAACTTTTCTCTTCTTTTTGCTGGGAGAAAAGTCGGAAGAATCAGCTTGGCGCTTCAACGAATTATTGTCAGCCATCTTGATCGAAAATGAAAACCGACCGTAACGCGTTCAGCGAGCCGTTCTAACCTGCCCCCTAAAGTTATTGGCAGTAAAGGGAAATAAGTAACTAACAGAGGCGGGCGGGCAGTCCAGCTGAACGCAGCAGCGTGTCAGGCTGCTTGTATGGCGCGTCAAGTTTGTCAAAAGACGGCAACACGCAAAATAGCTTCAGTTTCGAAAATGCGTACCGGCGAAATTCTGAAATGCGTAGCGAGGTTCCTAAATGCGTATTTGCGTATTTGGGGTCAAAATGCGTAGAATTCTACGCCAAATGTGTAGACTAAACAGGTCTGGAAACGCCACAGCAAAATCAACAGAGAAACGGATAGATGTTGGGAAATGTCGACACTGAGAGAACAGACGGAAGCCAAATGTATGTGAAGCAAATAAACATACAAACGCTTTTTTTCTTTTCAGCGGAGACCATCAACACAAAATGACTCGGACTCATACAAGCTACAAAGCAGAATCAGACCCAGTCCCAGAGTCATGAAGTTTTACTCACATCTGGCATTTCTTTTTTTTTTTTTAATGCTGATCGATGAGAATGAGGATGATGAAGACGATGCAACGGATTTCCATTTTGGTCTGAGACTGCATGATAGGGCTGTACTCTATGCTTCCTTTTATAACGTCAACCAGGCCCGAGAGATACCAACACCTGCAGTCTTGGTCAGAAATTTGAGCAACACTCTCAGAGACGCATCCATTAAGTGGATGAAACTCGACTGTGTGGTCCCAGTCTTCCCAACTGAGCCCGTAGCAAACTCAACTCTGGGAAGTAGCAGGTCGGGACAGAAAAATCCCACATGACCCTGATGGGAATCGAACCCACAACCTCCCAGCCGGGAGTCTGCGACGATAACCACTTTGCCATGGTGGCTGGTCACATCTGGCATTTTTTTTTTTACAAAACCAGCATCGTAAGGTACTCCAACTCTTTTTACAGTCTTTTTATGCACATACATACTACATTCCCCTTTCATTCTCCTCCCCTCTGTCTCGCACCCCCTCCCCTTCCAGCAGCCCCCCTCCCCTCCCCTCCCCCACGCCCAAAAAGTCCTAAAAAAAATTCTGACCTGTACTCGGCTCCCCATCCTTTAACAAAGCTCATGCGGATGGTGCACATGCGGGTCAGCTGGTAGACAGACTCGAACCCCTGATTGACCGACTGAGCCAGCAGGCAGCGAACTCCTGGTTGTTGAAGATCTTCAGGTTGCAGCCTGGGATCAGGGCACAGCAACCAAGTGATTATCAACACGCACTAGAAAGGGGGGTTCCTAGAAGGTTGGGTGGGTGAGGAGAATTTAGCGAGAGACAGAGAGAGAGAGAAAGAGAGAGAGAGAGAGAGAGAGAGAGAGAGGGGGGGTGGGGGGGGGGGGTGGAGGAGATTTTTGAGTGTGTGTGTGTGTGTGTTGTAGAAGAGAGAGAGAGAGAGAGAGAGAGAGAGAGAGAGAGAGAGAGAGAGAGAGAGAGAGAAAGGAGTGACAGAGAGAGAGAGAGAGAGAGAGAGAGAGAGAGAGAGAGAGAGAGAGAGAGAGAGAGAGACAGAGCGAGAGAGAAGTCAGAAAGACAGAAACAAAGAGACCAAGACAGAGACAAAGAGGACCAAACAATGAGAGGTAGGGACGGAGAGACGAGGAACAAAGAGTCACAGACCCAGGACAAATTCAAACACATTCTTTTTTTGGGAGAGGCCCACTTTCTACCTTCTTCAAAGCATCATCAGATTAATTTCTTTTAAAAAATAGAACAAAAGAGAGAAAAATAACCACTCTGATACACACACTGAGTCATTTTACACAAATTTAGCCATTTTACACAAATCTAGTCATTTCATACAAACTTAGCCATCTTACACAAATTGAGTCATTTTAGACAAATTTAGCCATTTCCACCCACCTGAATACAGTTTCAGAGGCAAAAATGAAAGCACTTTGTGCTGCAGCTGTTTTCTTCATGCATTCAGTATTAAAAAAAAAAAACAACCCCAAAAACCTAAGGAAGACCTACTTTACCTGGAGGGATCTTACAGACGGTAGCAGGGTGCCAGCCGTAGCGCTGGTTACAGTTTGGACTTTGGACAAACACAGCATTTTCACTCAGGCACTCGGCAAACACTTCTCCTCCAATGTAGTACAGTCGTACGCCCTTTCCTGCCAGCACAGTGAGCAAGGTAGGTCAGGGGGGTTGAGGTCCTTCGTCTTGGGCGGGAACAGGTCAGAGAACATGGGTAGACAGGCCAGAAGGAGGGGAAAGAATTGGGGATGGGAGGACGTGCGTGTATGTGTGGGGGTGGGGGGAGAAGGGGATGGGAACGTTGACGAAAAAGAGCTCCTTCATTCTGGGACGGGAGAGGTCAGAGAACATGGGAAAGACAGACCATAGGGTGGGGAAACAATAGGGGGTGGGAGGAATGGGGGCGGGGAGGGGGGTGAGAAAGAGGGAGGGAATGTTGAAGAAAAAGAAAAAACAACAACGCTGTTCCCAAATAAACTTTTAAGGGACAGAAATGTTCTCTGTTCTTTTTGAGTATTTCTTTTTTTCTCTCACAATAGGCTGTAATCATTCCCTCAACAGATGATTCATAACATGGTGATGGTATACAATGATAATGTTAGCAGCAGGCAGAAAACACAGCATTTTAAAAGTAGCTGTGACCAACTTTTTTCCCTACAGCATTCTTTCACAGGGTTCGTGAGCAAACAGTCAATCCTGCCAAGGTTATATGACATGAACAGTATCACCATGTAACAATCGATCTGATTGGTCGGTTTAAAGAGAAAGCAACCAACCCATGGGTAACCACGCCAAAGGGTAAAATAGCATGAAACAAGGCAAGGCTGACCACGTAACTTCACCCTACCACCAATGGCTTCCTGGAGGCATCCAAGAACCGGCTGTGAGCCAGCCTGTTCCGCAGCGTCTGACCTGTCATTGAAGTCAGAGCAGGCGTGGTCATGCGGACAACTGGCCAACAGGAGACCATGCTGCTGACCGGAATCCCTGAGATATCCACCAACGTTTATGTGGTTCTTTAAAAATCAATCTGGGTGTTTTCCCCACTTGCTGCTCAAATCAAGCTGGGCATTTGAAATTGAAATAGTCTTGAGGCGCGATTCTTTTCGTTCTTTTATGGTTACGGCCTCTGTTACAGTGTCCGGCAAAGTGTGTGTGTGTGTGTACATGATCGGCAGTGACACCATACACACCTGCAAGTATTTGAACTGAGAGAGCTGTTCATTTCCCTCTCTCCTCCTTTAAGTCATGGCACCAGTTCACACAATACCTCTATAACTTTTGCTGATATGCTGTCTCTGATACAAATAGGGCCAGCACTGATGTAGTCCTCTGGTCATACAAAGCCAAGCATTTTCTCAACTGTTCTATGAGCCATTGTATTTCACCCCTTGCAAGCTAACTCACCATAAACATGGTTCCTTACCAAGTTCCAGCATGACTTTCAACTGTCAGCAATGGCATGAGAAGCCGAGAGAAATGATGTGAACGACAGCCATCCCCATCTGTTAACCCATCTATCTGTCACTGACAGCAACAGGTTCCGGTCAACCTACACACACCCATAACTGTTGGTTCCGGTCAAACTACACACACCCATAACTGTTGGTTCCGGTCAACCTACACACACCCATAACTGTTGGTTCCGGTCAACCTACACACACCCATAACTGTTGCCCTATTTGGATACACAGAATCATGCCCTCTTCATTTTTACTTGCGCGAGTTATTTCATAACGGTAACCGTGAAAAGGAAGCAATTCCTCCTGCCCTTTTACACCTCTATGCAAAGGTTCAATGCCAGCCTTTGACATCGAAATTTGCATTCCGGTTGCAAAGATGGTTAAAAGGTCAGAACTGCAGCCAACAGTAGTAAGCAAAACACTCTTTTTTGAAAGGGAAACCACCTTGCACACAAGCTTACCAGAATACACAACTCAGAACTCATGCATAATCAACAAATGCTGTTCTTTTTGTAGTTCTTTTGTCTTCTTCTTTTTCTCTCTGTATCATTATTATTATTATTATTATTATCATCATCATCATTACTATCATTTTGTTTCTTTTTATTTTTCTCTCTTTATCATTATTATTAATATTATCATCATTACTATTATTTTGTTTCTTATTTTTCTCTCTTTATTATTATCATTATTATTATCATTATCGTTATTATTATCATTATTACAATTATTACTATTACTTACTTATAGACTATAAAAACTCTGGTTTGAAGAAGTAAAAATTACAGATAATAGTGGCTGGCAGCAATACAACATATACTTAGATAACAAATACTATAACCAGATCAGAACTCATGCATCATCAACGAATGCTGTTCTTTCCCTAGTTCTTTTTTCTTCTTCTTCTCTCATTATTATCATTCCTTAGCTACAAACTCTGAAAACTATCATCTTTTACTCTGGTTTGAAGAAGTAAAAATTACAGATAATAATGGCTGGCAGCAATACTATACATACTTAGATAATACTAACACCTGCAATAACAGCAACAAACACTGTACTAAAAAAAAAGAAGAGAAGGTCGATGTTTCGCTGACCTATGTGGCGACGAGTCATTTCCACTTGCTGTGTGCGATTGACGTTGGACAGGAGCCCAGACAGAAGCGCTCGGAGTTGGACGGGTCGGTGAAGCCATCAACGGTCAGGGAGGGCTGGGAGGCGTGGAAGGTCTCCCCCACGCGGGTGTTCAGCTCGTAGTAGGCGATGGAGCACCAGAAGTCTGGCTCTTTGTAGGTCACTGGCTGAAGATCGCTGTTCTCTGCTGTTGAATGGCACTAACGTTAAGAGCTTTCTTCCTTTCTCTTCTTTTTCTTTTTTTTTTTTAATTCATCATCTCAGCCCAGCCCAGCCCAGCCCAAGAACTCCTACACGGAAAAGAAAAAGGTCACATCTTCAACAGGTCCTACCATGGAAGACGACATCTTGAAAACAAGAAAGAAAAACAAACAAACAAAAAAACAACAACAGGAGCATTTCATGACCTGGTAGCTGAACTCCTGGCATTCTTAGGGCATTGAGGACTAGGCAATGCTGAGAGCGCTAGTCATTCCCGCCCCTCCCCTCTGTAATTTCTCGCTTTAAGATCTAATAAGAAAAAAAAGAAACTTCTAAAAAAGCCATAGGGGCAAACACATCCTGCAGAAAGGACAGCTAGCATCCACTCTGGACAGCGTGCACATTCTCGGCACCTATTTGCTAGACCACAAACCAACCAAAACAAAAACAATAACAAAAAAACAACCCCAAAAAGTCATAAATTGTGACCAGTAGGAGTTTTCAGAACCAAGTTCGGAGAATGGATAACCGAGTCAGAACAACAGAACACGACAGCAAAACTTTCGGGGGGAGGGGGGAGGGCGGGATGTCTCCTTATTTGTTCTGTGTACTCTGTGTTTTCAGTTTTTGTTGTGCGATTCGGTGTTGTAAGCAGCATTCGTTTTGAGTTATGGGCGTGTATTTATTTCACCCTCAGAGCAACAGTTACCTTATGTGCTTATTACTTACTGTTCTCTGCCTCATTTAAGATTTCCTTTCAAACAAAACAAAAAATGAAACAAAAGCAAAATCCTTTTTTTTAAGTCAGAGACTGACAGTGAAGAAGAAGCTACTAGCACAGAACTTCCAGAATGGGGAGTGGGCTGGAAGGGAGGAACGATCTGTACTGAAACAGCCCCAAACATCCCCCAAAGACACAATGTCAGCAAAGACGTCTAGGGATCAGAGCAGTGAGAAGTCATCTTCTGATGTATACAATGCTTCACTCTACTTTCAACTCCACACCTATCTTATTTTCTACAGAGTAATTCTGTGAGGATATAGGGAGTAATTCTGTGAGGATATAAAGAGTAACTCTGTGAGGATATAGGGAGTAATTCTGTGAGGAAATAAAGAGTAATTCTGTGAGGATATAGGGAGTAATTCTGTGATGATATAAGGAGTAATGCTGTGAGGATATAAGGTAATTCTGTGAGGATACAAGGTAATTCTGTGAGGATATAGGGAGTAATTCTGTGAGGATATAAGGTAATTCTGAGGATATTGGGAGTAATTATGTGAGGATATAAAGGAGTAATTCTGTGAGGATATAAGGTAATTATGAGGATATTGGGAGTAATTCTGTGAGGATATAAGGTAATTCTGTGAGGATATAGGGAGTAATTCTGTGAGGATATAAGGTAATTCTGAGGATATTGGGAGTAATTATGTGAGGATATAAAGGAGTAATTCTGTGAGGATATAAGGAGTAATTCTGTGAGGATATAAGGTAATTCTGAGGATATTGGGAGTAATTCTGTGAGAATATAGGAAGTAATTCTGTGAGGATATAAGGAGTAATTGTGTGAGGATATAGGGAGTAATTCTGTGAGGATATAGGAAATAATTCTGTGAGGATATAGGAAGTAATTCTGTGAGGATATAGGGAGTAATTCTGTGAGGATATCAGGAGTAATTCCGTGAGAATTTATAATCACCAGACTTTCAGTCTGAGAGTGATGGTTTCAAAACTGGCAAAAGCCTGCTGGGTATCAGCTGATGCAGATTTTCCTCCCATCTCTCAGTGGAAAAGCGTCAAACTCCTTCAATGTATTATGCATGCAGAAGATACAGTACAAGCCAGCAAGATTCTGTTATCCACCATCAACTTTTGAACATCTCCGTCACTCACTGACTTCTGAAACTTGTGATAAAGCTGCACTGATTCAAAGGTGAAAATACAGATTGACGATTTATCTGAAAACAGCAAAAACT
>CM031624.1:384221-411721 GCA_018398815.1 Conus ventricosus | reverse complement strand
TTTTTCTATTTCTTTTTTCACTACAAGGAGTGACACTGCCGACTGTCAAAAACATATCTTCACTTGAGTAAGGGGCACGTTTTAGGCTGATCGAGCGAGTGAGCGAGCGAGAACGGCAACAACGGGCTGCGACGGGTAGCAGCTAGGGTAGCGGGTAGCAGCAAGTATATATATATATTTATTTTATTATTTTTTTTAGAACAATAGTATAGCAGAGGAAAACAAGTGCAAGTAACCTTACAACTCTCTTGTCATTTTTACAGTGACTTAACACAGATGCTGAAATAAAATAAAATAAAATAAGCCATCCACTGATAGACATTGGGATTCATTGGGTCGTCTATTGTCGAGGACACCATGCCTGGCATGAGAGCGCTCTTTCGACCCTGGGGGTCTCATATCTGCCTTTGAAGTGCAGTCAATCTTCCGTGCAATAAAAGGAAAAACATCACTTCACAATTCAGCGATGTTTTCTACCTCTTCACGGTAGAAAAATGACTACCCAATTACTACCCAAATCTACCAGTGAATGGCAATAATAAAAATAAGAAGAAAATATGGTACTTATAAATTTTCAAAAAAAATTAAAAAATGATAAATAATACAAAAAATAATAAAAAGAGAGAAAAGGTACAATAAAATAAAAAGTATTGTACGTCTGTGCGCCGTTTGGTTTGCTTAGAGATCCATAAGGATACAAGGGAGCTCAGAAAGTTTACACAGCGAGTGGTCAGTTCAGCCATGGAATAATCCAAGCTTAATAGGAAGGCAAAGAGTTATATATAGTGGCCTTTACTTGCACTCACTGGTTGAGTCTAAAACTTATTTGTTTGGTTTTCTAATGCCCCATCACATATGAGGGATATTAGCTATTGCGTAAGTTCAAGAAATAGTTACAATTCTCCAGTATTACCCGCCTCTTAAAAGGTGCATGAGGAGAGTGTTAAGATTCGACTTTATTGACTTTATATAATCGTCAACGCCACACAAACCATGTGTCCAAAGTACAGAGCGTTGAAAAATCCAGAAAAATTAGGGAAAAAATCCCAAAGTTGAATTTCATTGCCAATGAAAAACATTTGACCCCTTCATTTGCAGAGAAATTTAAATACATCCTTTGACCCTGTCTAGTCATAACCATGTAGACCAATCAGGGTTGAGAAAATCTAACATCAATTCATTTGAAGTTCCAGGAAGTGACGTAAAACTTTATCGATGATGAAAAATTTGTGATGCCCCTCTCTCATCAATGGACAGCTTATGCGTTTTGATACCACACAGCTGCTACTACTTTTTACTATGCCCAATTCTGTCTAAATTTGTGTGTGGATTGTGATGAAACTTCCACCATCTGGTATTGTTTTGGATGGGCTATCCATCTAAAGGGAGCTGAGATATCTCCCCATGCACTTTTAAGCTCAGGCTTTATTTTCCATCTACCAATCATATAAGGGAATTTTGTTTTTGTGTATGTTAAAAACTTACAAAGGGCCTCAGTCCAGAGAGAACACTGTTCACTTAGCCACTATTGCAGTTTGCAGCTGATTGGCCCAGGGCTCTTAGGCAGACTGCTGCCAGTGAACCAAGGTTCACAATCAAGACCAATACTGACTGGGACAGTGGCATGCCAATCTACTCTGTACTGACCAATTCTTTCTTTTTAAAATGATACTTCCTTGTAATAATGGCATTTTTCGATCATGTGATCATGGATTATGTGCCTAATCGGGAACACCGTCTGTTGTGACTTCTTTATCTTGACCTTAATCAGTATCTATTATTTGGAAAAGCCATACCCCAATGTACATACATACTAAGTTTTAACATTAAAAGTCCAACAGTTTGAAAGATATAGGCATTTTTGGTTTTGAAAGTTGTGAACCAAGGTCAAGGTCACACACACACACACACACACACACAATTTTCACTCTCTCTCCTATATCTCTCTCTAACATACAGATGGCAGTTGCACATGCCCACATGAATGCTCACACACACACACACACACACACACACACACACACACACAATCTTCACTCTAGCTCTCCCTCCTATATCTCTCCCTAACATACAGATGACAGTTGCACATGCCCACATGCATGCTCACACACACACACACACTCTCTCTCTCTCAAAAACTGAATGAAAGAAAAATTAATACAAAGCTGTAACTACCGGTTATTCTGTGCCAAATATATGAAGACTTGTGATACAAATTGTATATTAATCCACTCCTCATACTCCATTCCAATGAGAATTTTTCTTTAAAAAAAAAAAAAAAAAAAAGGTATTCAGAAAAATAAAGTTCCTAGTTCGAAAAATAAAGTACCAAGTCTGGCTCTGACCGTGACAATACTGAGGCATCAACAAATTCTGAATAATAAAGAACAAAGTGTCCAGCGTGGCTCTGACAGTAACAATGCCACTCAAGGCATCAACCAATCCTGAATTTAAAAAAAATAATAATAAAGTGCCCAGTGTAGCTTGACAATGCAGAGGCTTCAACCAATTCTGAATAGAAAATTTTTTTGTTCATTTTCATTACAAGTGTAACTGAATTTTTTTTAGAACATGGCCACGTGGATCTGAAACAAATATGCCGCTATTCTTTCCTTTCTCTCTTTCATTTTTCAGCTTTTTCTTTAAAAAAAAAAAAAAAAATCAGTAAAATACAGAAGAAAATAATCATTTAATACACATACAACTTTGTATTTATGAAGAAAAAAAAAAGACAGACAGATTAAAAAGAAAGAAAGAAAAAAACAACTGCTCACTAGATGAACAAGAAGGGAGGGCACTCAGGAGAGTGCCAACTTCCTCCAAGATCAAACAGATCCTGGATCAGTCCTTCAATCCTGATCTCCACCAAAATTTAACACATTCCTTCCTCCTGGGTCGCTTTCCACCCAAATTTCATTGAAACACGTTCCCTAGTTTTCCCATGTTCTTAATGACTGAGAGACAAACCAACAAACAGACACAGACGTCACCATGGCCTCCCTGGACAGGGGGGGGGGGGGGGGGGAGGTAACAACTCAAAATGGCTACCAATTTAAAGCACCTTCTACCACCCAGTGCCCAGTCTGGCTGCTCTGCCATTCAAGGCAGCTGAGAAAGTCTGCTTGTTACGGAGTGTTTGCACAGACCTCCATCAATTTACACAACAGGCTAGTGAGAAAAAGGCGACAGTCAATAGAGAGGATGGGATGGGGAGGGGGGGGGGGGGGGGGGGGGGTAAGTAGGAAAGGAGGGAAGGGTGGGTTGGGGGGTCCTGGGCGGACCTACCCATGTCCTGACTGTCAGTAGTTTCTCCCTCCTCGCTCAGGTATCCTGGAGGTGGAGTGTCTGAAACACACATCCAGCACCATCCTCAGCATCAGTGTCACCAGCAGCATCAGCACTTGGCTCTTGGGAGTTATGGACACAGCACCTGCCGTCACCCTCCCATTTGTGCTGCTGTTCTTGGATAGGGTGGTGGTGAAATGTGAGTGCATTTATTTGTGTGTGTGTATGTGAGATTGGGGAGAGAGAGTGAGAGAGAGAGAAAGAGAGAGAGAGACAGAGCGAGAGAGAGAGTGAGAGAGAAATGTGAGTGCATGTGTGTATGTGTGTGTGTGTGTGTGATGACAGAGAGAGAGAGGAGAGAGAGAGAGAGAGAGAGAGAGAGAGAGAGAGAGAGAGAGAGAGAGAGAGAGAAAGACAGACAGACAGATATGCAATGACAGACAGAGCAACTGAGAGAGAGAGAGAAAGAGAGAGACAGACAGACAGACAAACAAGACAGACACAGACAAACACACAGACAGACAGAGAGAGACCTGTATGGTATAATGGACACATTTGTTACAGTACGTTACAGGAAACACTGGAACAATATGCCAAAACAAGCATACGGCAGAGTATAACAAAGGAAACACATAATACTGTATATTCTTGGAGACATGTGGTGAGCAATAATGAATGAAAAATACGGTACTATGTATGGAAGAAAACATGCGGTACCTTCTAATGAGACAAAACATTTAGTACTATACAACAAAGGGACAATAATTATGTGGTACAGTATAATGAAAAAAGAAAAGCCACACGGTAAACAGAATGAAGGAACCATGAGGTACAGGATAATGATGAAAACATGTGGTACAAAATCCAATGAAGGTAACACACCTGCACAGTATAATGATAGGAACATGTAATACAGTATTACAAAGGAAACATGAGGTATAACATGATGAAGGACGCATGTGGTACACAACAATAAAGGAGACATGTGGTACACTACAATATAAAGGAGACATGTGGTACACTACAATAAAGGAGACATGTGGTACACAACAATAAAGGAGACATGTGGTACACTACAATATAAAGGAGACATGTGGTACACTACAATATAAAGGAGACATGTGGTACACTACAATATAAAGGAGACATGTGGTACACAACAATAAAGGAGACATGTGGTACACTACAATATAAAGGAGACATGTGGTACACTACAATATAAAGGAGACATGTGGTACACAACAATAAAGGAGACATGTGGTACACAACAATAAAGGAGACATGTGGTACACAACAATAAAGGAGACATGTGGTACACTACAATATAAAGGAGACATGTGGTACACTACAATATAAAGGAGACATGTGGTACACTACAATATAAAGGAGACATGTGGTACACAACAATAAAGGAGACCTGTGGTACACTACAATATAAAGGAGACATGTGGTACACAACAATAAAGGAGACATGTGGTACACTACAATATAAAGGAGACATGTGGTACACAACAATATAAAGGAGACATGTGGTACACTACAATATAAAGGAGACATGTGGTACACTACAATATAAAGGAGACATGTGGTACACTACAATATAAAGGAGACATGTGGTACACTACAATATAAAGGAGACATGTGGTAACAGCAATGAAAGAAGAATGTGGTACAATATAACGAAGGGAACATTTAGAACAGTATGATGCAAACGAAACACTTGTATTACAGAAATATAATGGAAACACGTAATACAGAATATGCAGGAATGCAATGTGGTACAGCATATATTGTAGGAAACCTATGGTACTGTATACATAGGAAACATGTCGTAGGAAGTATACAGTACAGCACATAAAGGAAACACGTGGTAAAGTATAATGAAGGAATCATTTGGTAAAGTATAATGGACATATTAGGTACAACATCATTCATATTAATGCTGTTCATCTGTCGAGTTGAAGAGGACCACTTCAGTTATCTTCTTCTTGATGTAATACCCACAATCATCAGGTTGATTATTTGGGGGTTGAGGGGGGTGAGGTGATTTGAGGTTGAGGGGGGTGAGGTGATTTGAGGTTGAGGGGGGTGAGGTGATTTGGGGTTGAGGGGGTGAGGTGATTTGAGGTTGAGGGGGGTGAGGTGATTTGGGGTTGAGGGGGTGAGGTGATTTGTGAATTCGCAGGTGGCTAATCAAGCGATGCGTGAACGGAATGTGCAGTGACAACTTGGACAGGCAATGTGGGAGACCTGCTCTTGATTGCTGGCGTGGCCTTTCCTTGTCTGTCTCTTTTGTTATGCTGCAGCTGTCCTCCTTTCTTCACATAAACTGGCACCTTTGTGGGTAGAGTAGCACCACCTAGCTTGATCCATAGCAGTTTGTTCCCATGTGTCAGAGTTGATGTTAAATGCTTTCAAGGATGTTTTGAGAGTGTCTTTGAAGCATTTCTTCTGACCTCCATGGGAACACTTTCCTTGTTGCAGCTCACTGTAGAAGGGTCTCTTGGGTAGAAGGTGGTCTGGCATGCCAGCTACATGACCTATCCATCGAAGCTGAGATAGCATCACAATGGTGTGGATGCTCGGCAGGTCTGCTTGGTCAAGCACTTCTGTGTCTGGGATTCTGTCCTGCCATTTTATGCTTAACAATCTTCTGAGACAGGTTGTGTGGAAGTGATTCAGCTTCTTACAACCTCAAGAAATTGCCTTGTTATAATGTAGAAAGTCATGTGTTAAGTGTAATATAAGGACACATCGTAGTTTAGTGCAACAGGTGGAACATTGCAGGTCTGTTAGTAAGCTAGATAACACTGGTTACAACTGATGTGGAACAAATGAAGAACAGTGGAATAATTACATATTAGAATAAAAGGTGGCACTATGTAAATGGAAACAAGCTGTTGTTACAGATGTAATTAAGGACACATCTGTTGTGACAGTGAACTTGAAGGATACCATTAAAGACAATTCTCTTAGAGGCTTTTAGAATGGCAACCATATACTAGTGAATGAACGTGGCCATGGTGAATCTTTTACAGTATAAGGTAAGACACACCATGTTGTTTCACACGATACCATCAACCGACATTCCTCCGTTTCCCTCAATCCAGCAACCTCACGACCACCCTCCCCCCATGCACTTCGATCCAGTCATACCCACCATGTTCCACCCCCCCCCCTCCCCCCCCCCCACCCCCCCCCCCCCCCCCCCCCCCCAGTCACATCCCCACCCACCATGTCCCTTCAAAATAAGCACCATTGTGCATCTGTAAAGACCAGTTCTGAAAATACGACCTTCATCATAGTCCAAATACCTACAAGGCTCTGTGCATTGATCTGTCCAATGCCATCGCCAGTTAAAGGAATGTATGATTCCTATTGCACAGTTCAGGGTTTGTTTGTTGTTGTGTTGATGTCTTTACCCTGAGAATAAATTCACTCTCACTCTCCTCCGTATCTTCAGCCACAGTTTGATTTGCATTATAAAGAGGCCCAAGTTGTCTGAAATGTGAGGTTCATCGACTCCACCCTCATTGCATGGTCCTGCTCTAAACCACCTATCGTCAGTACAGGCACCGTGTGCATGGTCCTGCTCTAAACCACCTATCATCAATACAGGCACTGTGTATAAACACAAGGAAAGCAGACATAACAATGCAAAAATCCATGACCTTTCAGTCCAAGATTAAAGAAAAAAGGAAAAAAAACAACCCAGCAAACGAACAACAACAGATGACATCTGTGGCTGGAGTGTTTCAATCAATGTCAACCTTTCCACCTGACATACATCATTGCTGTCTAGCGTCTCTTGTCTGCTTTATCGGCTCGAGTGGGTGACGAAAGACCTGGGATGATTCAACGCTGACATGGACATAGGTAGATTCTTTTAATCTCTGTTCTGAACGTCCCTATAAAGAACACAAGTGCGCCTGCACACACACACACACACACAGACACACACACAGACACACACAGAGTAGCATCCACACCCTTATGTGCAGACATACACAACAAACAAACATGCAAAAATTCAGCATGAAACATAACAAAAACACAGCTTCATTCTTTCCGGCTCCTGCATTAACACACTAAACACGTTGACTCAGTCATGTTTCTCCGGGACAACACTATGCTAGTAACAGTTACATGTATTCGTACACGCCCCATTCTGGCAACTCACGAGGCAAATGAGGACATGTGCAAACGATGTCTACATGTAGACATCCCTTGTTTACACAGTGTCGTCAACACGGTTCCCTGCATTAATCCATATCATTTTTCCGTCCCTGCCACTTCCCGATCAACCCACACATCCTCTACAGCTGCCATGTCTGACCTTTTGATCCATTTGGTCGATACCGTCTGATTTTCTTTAAATACGAAAAGACTCTTGTTTCAAGCTTCAAACAGTCGGGAGGAGGAGAACGCGGCGCGGCCTCAAAATAGTTCTGTGCATGGCTGAGACTTGCGTCATCGTTTGTGTTGATAGGCACGTGCACAGTCATCAATATTTTTCACCTGACGAGGCAAAAAGAAAATACCTTCTCTCTGATTCTACTACCTCCTTGTTTCCCAATTTCTCTTTTGAAATGACAAACACAAGGCAACTGGAAAATGTTTTAGTTCTGTCTGCAACACATTTGCTGTTAAACTTTAATTTAGAGATGTTTGGTACACACACAAAAAATGCTGGGCATAGTGAAAAACACATTCGTGGGAGGATAGTGAACAACAAGAAAATGGGTGTGGCAATTATCGGTTTCAATGTTTCTAAATGTCTAGTCTTCAGAGCGATGGGATGAGATCATTGCACATCCTGTAACTGTTCTTCCTGTCAACTTTTTCCATCCAAGACAGCCTAGTCACAGCTCTGTGACGTCGTACCTTGACCAAAAAGGAAGTCTAAAGGTGCCAATACTTCACTCCCTTTAGAAAGAAAAAAAAATGTATGTATGGCTATACACAGATTTAAAGTAGCATATGAGACATCAATACTCTGTTGTTTTATCTATAGCACCAAACATTCTGCCCTTTCAACAACTGTTGTTTTATCTATAGCACCAAACATTCTGCCCTTTCAACAAACATGCAATTGTGTTTCTCTATTATTAACCTAAGTTGGTTTCTAAAGTTGGTGACTTGACATTTGAGCTATCTATCAAGAAAAGAAAACATAGCTGTTCAAAAGTTTCTTGAAATATACTTTTCCACCACAGAATCTGAAACCAGAAAACAAATAGGAACTGAAGTTGCGCACTAGAAAAAAAAGTAATGTGACTATCAAAATAAACGTTGGTACACTCTTTGACACACAATAAGAATCTAACATTACCATACTCATCTAGGAACTTTTTAACAAACGAGCAGAAATCTTCAACGCACGACAGAGTTTTGCTTCTCAATTTGCGACACTATTCTTCCATACAGTAATCTCTTTCAACAACAAAAAGGACCGGAGCAAAACATATCCCCATTCTCTTCACACTGGACAATACAAAGAACATCTCCACAAATGACTTCTAATCAAATCTTGTCCAACATCAACAAAGAAAGCCTTGGTCACTGTTAGAAGCAATATCTTTATTACACCGTTTAAACCTTATTTACCCCCACAACACACATGTTCTACAAAAACCCTTGACCAAGTCAGTGCTAATAGCAGCTGGTGTAGTCACACACTAGAAAGGAATCTGACTTGTTTACATTTAAGGGTATTTTCACCATTTTTCTTTTTTTTTTCTTTTTTTCCAGCGAAGCTTGATAAGTGAATTATCACTTACAGCTCAATGTGACACTTAATCATGGACACTGAGACTAAAGGATTTTGTCTTTTTGTCCAATATAAAAACAAAACAAAACAAAAAAAACCAATTGGGTAACACTGAAACAAACGTAAAAAAAAGACATACATGCATATAAAGGAATTTTGGTATCGGAAACAAACGTAAAAAAAGACATACATGCATATAAAGGAATTTTGGTATCGGAAACAAACGTAAAAAAAGACATACATGCATATAAAGGAATTTTGGTATCGGAAACAAACGTGTAAAAAAAGACATACATGCATATAAAGGAATTTTGGTATCGGAGTCTCTTTCAGAGCCAGCTTTCAAGTAAACGTAATCTGTCAAACTTTCTTCCTTTTGCTTCATCATCATTCCTGCCACAATTCACTAAAGCGCTACAACCTCTTCGGCTGTTGGCTCCTCTCTCACGCTATCCAGAAGACGATTTTTGTGTGTGTTCTTTTCACAAAGTCTGGTCAAAAGTGGTTAAAAAACTAGCAGATATGACAGGAAAGCGAAAGCAGCCTCTTTGTGAGTACTTTGGTCATACACCAACACTTCAGCTGAGAAAGCAGACCATGAAAAGAAAGCGTGAACCAAACTGCAATCACGCTTTGATGTAAGACTACTAACTTGAGCCTGGTTTACACTGGAAGTAACAATGGTACAAGTTATCGCATACCTGGGTTTTTTCATTTCCACCAAAATCGTTATAAGTTTGGCGATGTTAAGTGTACACCTATTTTACATGTATTTAAATCTCACTTGACACTCAGGTTTTTGGTTCGAATCCAAAAATAAATTTTTTGGTCACAAACTGCACATCAAATACACCTCACTTAGATACAAATTCACAGACTATTAAAAAAAAAAGATTATATATATATATATATATATATATATATATATATATATATATATATATATATATATATACACACACACACACACACACACATAACAAACGGGCAGAAATATATATATATATATATATATATATATATATATATATATATATATATATATATGAATGACACAGCTCAGCAATTCTTTAACTCTTTCTATACTAAGGACCACATATCGGGTCCTTATGTTTACAACCTTTGTATACTAAGGACCGCATATGCGGTCCAAAACTGAAATTTTCTCCGAAGTGGGGGAACCTTTTGTGCGAAACTACTTGTTACAGATAGCTCCTGCATACTAATTAGAGTACAGGTGTACTGGTACTTAGGCTTTGCAAGCTGAATGCTCATGAGCATTCACACTACATCACCAGCTCGCTTTGGCTTGACGTGGCAACATGGCGTCTGCTACACCGTCAAGCACGCATGGTGAAAGAAACACTACAAATCGTCATTACAATCTGACTGAAGCCCTGGAATTGTTGAAAACAGTTGAATAATTTCAGGGCATAAAACCAGCAATGTAAATTTTGTGTTCATACGGTGTGTTAATGTACATTTTTTGTTCATAGGGCGTGTACCATCCCTATTTTTACATGACACACAAAGTCTCATTTTCTTCGTTATGCATACTGTCTTACCAAATAAATAGAAAAATAACTTTGCGATGTTGTTTGTGGTTTCTCAATCATTGTTTCTCAATCATTTATAAACATAACTTGAAAAATTCACAAGTCTGTGTTTATTTATTTATTTTTTTTTAATGATTTAAAAAAAAAAGAATGGTCAGTTTCTGGGGGAAGTAAGGGAAGATAACAGCTAGTATAGAATGAGTTAAGCGATCCTGGACATGAAACACTGACAGTACCTATCAGCTCTGAGGAAGCAGTGGTCAGCATCCAGGATGGTGGCTGCGTGGTAGTGTGCACATGAATCTGATCATCGGCATTTCTTTTGTGGGATTCTTCTTCAGACCTGGCTGCATTCTACCAACAACTGAATGTGCTGTCAGCTCACCACAGCAAGACTGGAACCACACAGTCAAGTTCCTCCGTCCACTTAATGCATGCACCTCTGAGAGTGTTCCCCAAAACTTTCTGACCGACACCGCAGGTATGTGCGTATCTCAGGCCTGGCTGACACATCAAAATATACGTGGTGAAACACTGAAAGTCAGAGTGCCCCCCTATCATAATCCAGTCTCAGACTAGAATGGACCCCCGCAGTCTCAAACAATAACATACAATGCAAGCTTAAAAATGTTGTAGCCATGCCACGTTAGTAAGGTGAAGGAGATGGTGATTGATTTTCGAAGAAGCCCAGCTTGAAAACACCAAAGTGGAACTTGTGAGTGACTGTAAGTATCTGGGTACTATTTTAGCTGAACTTTAATTAATGCAAATACTCAATTCATCTACAAAAATTGCCAATCTAGAATTTACTGTCTTCAGAAACTTCAGTCACTTGCTTATTAAACAGGACATCTTAAATATGTTTTATCGTTCTTTTTTTTGGTTGTAGAATCAGTGCTGTCCTTTGGCTTTTTATGCTCCTTTGAAAATCTTAGCTTGAAAAACAAAAAACATTTTAAAACAGAGTGGTGAATACATGTGAAAAGATTATTGGCCAAAAAACAAGAACAGTCAGATAAATTGTATGAATGTTGTGTCACACAAAAGCTGTGAACGTTGCTGCTGACAGTTCTCGATGTTCTTAAAAAATTTTTTTTAAAAACCCCACAATGTTCTACTGTCTGGAGGAAGATTCCAAAACAAATAGAACTAAAATACAGTTTCGTTCCCAATTCCATCCAACTCCTGAATCAAAACTGAACTTTCAATAAGATCCAGTTCAGACAGCTTGTTTGTATGTATGTGTGTGTGAATATTATTCTGTGTGTGTGAGTGAGGGGGTGGGGGGGGGGTGGGTGGGTGGGTGTGATCTGTGATTTGTTACATATAGATCCACAGTCATGTTTCTATGGCCACTCTTCATTTCTCTTTGAAGTCAGTAAAGTGTTCTTGACTTGACTTGATTCCTCCTAAAGTGATTACACTTCTGGCTTTCTCTCCACAGCCATTCTGTGCTGTCACCAGCCCCAGCATTCACAAGTTCATGGGAACTGTTGTCGTCTGGACAAAGCAGTCCCCTCCAGCGGGGAAGCTTGGTTCTGCAGGCTCTGCAGTAAAGGCGCTCCCTGTGGTCTGGACAAAGCAGTCCCCTCCAGCAGGGAAGCTTGGTTCTGCAGGCTCTGCAGTAAAGGCGCTCCCTGTGGTCTGGACAAAGCAGTCCCCTCCAGCGGGGAAGCTTGGCTCTGCAGGCTCTGCAGTAAAGGCGCTCCCTGTGGTCACAAAGGCCGTATCCTGCTTAGAGGCTGGACCAGCACACCCTGGAAATGATTCAGCAGAGGTGCTGGCTCTCCTCTCCATTGGTGGGTTGCCTCATGAAAAAAATAACGTGATGCTGATTTCCCTCTGTGGACTGTTTGGGAGCATCAGGATGAGCCCCAGGTGTGGCTGTGTACTGGGTGGTAAGAACAGCATGAGAATGATGCACGTTTAGGGCACAGACCATGAGACATCCAAAGCAAACACACAATAACAAATATAGTGCTGACGGTGAAAAATGACAGGAAAAACAACAACAAACAAAAACACACAAAAGAGTAACAGGAGCGGGGGTGGAGGGTGTGTGTGTGTGTGTGTGGTGGGGGGGGGGGGGGGGTGGGGGTATGGGGATGGCGTTGCTTACCAGGGATACTGAAGTTGTCATTGAGACCTGCGGGAAAGTCCGTGTTTTCCGGCACAGTTGTGCTGTAGTCGTCCAATTGTGGAATCTTGTCTGGTATCTCAGTGTGACGTGGCACCAGTACTGGTGGCAGCACTGCACACACACACACACACACAAGCATGCATGCACGCACACACACACACACACACACACACACACACACACACACACACACACATCAGAAACTGTTCAACATTACATTACAATTTCAATGCACCAATCATCACACGAGGTATGACATGGTATGTGAGACCATCATCCACACGCTTCCAGTCATCAAACCCCAAAAAAGGGCTTTCCAGAGACCTTCATGACCTGGCAAACATCCGTGTGAACAAACACAAACTGCCTCCACTCTAGCACAAATACAGCCACACTTGTGCTTAGAAAGGATGCTTCAAAGTGCATATTCCAGGATACCATATCTCTCTTAAATTTTGTACGAATTCTTATGTTAAGCCCAGTTGGCTCAATCCTGTAATTGCTGTTTCATGATCTTATTTTGTACAGTTGTTTGTTTTTACTTTTGATGTCTTTTTAAAAAAATTTTTTTTAACAGTTTAATTCTTACTTAGAGTTTCTCCTCATCACACATACACGCACACACGCACACGCACGCACGCGGGCGCGCACTCACGTACGCACGCTGCACGCACACACGTACGCACGCTGCACGCACACACGTACGCACGCTGCACGCCACACACTCAAACACACACACACACACACACTCACACACACACAAACAAACAACAACACACACACACACACACACACACACACACACTCAAACACACACACCTTGTCTAATATCACATCTAGTGAAAAGACGTTAAATTGAAGAACAACAACAACACTCACTCTCTCTCTCTCTCTCTCTCTCTCTCTCTCTCACACACACACACACACACACACACACACACTAAGTGCTTTACAGCATGATCAACTGCTGACAAATAAATGTTGCGCTCCACCAGAAGACTGACCAGAAGTGCATTTAGTTCTGTGAACATGCAGGCAGACACCCACAAAGCCTTGGCCATTGGAACAGTCTCAGCACGTCCACTGAGGCGAAAGCCTTCACAGTATCAAATCGCACCATTCAGTCTGCCATGTTTCACAGATACATCAAGGTCAACTTGAACCATGCATGGCGCTTGCTAGTCATCAAACAGATGGTGCATGGATACTTCATCAAGCACTCAAGTTCAAAGCTGCTCGTTTGACGCCTTCTTTGAAGAGGATTTCTTTCCTTACCAACTTTTCCTGCATTCGCGTGATGTCGACGTGACCCACTTGTACCTGCTTCCTGGTCTGTGACACAGGTATCGGAAATATAACACCCGGTGGCCTTCTTCGTGTGATGGTCTGACCCAGTGCAGCGAAAAACGACTGGAAATTCTGTACTGTGGTTGTTGTGATTCATGTCTGATTGCATAGCACACAATACATTTTGTAATACACTATGGACAATCCATGTAGGTGGCAGCTCTGCAGTTTCACAAGTCCACGACAAAAACAGATTTCATTTTCACTTTTATACGAAACCAAGATTGCATCCTTTACGCTATAATCACTCCATTCACTGAATTATCCAAAACTGATCTTTTCAGAGCTAGCTAGGTAACTAACTCCTTTGCCCATTTTTTCCTCCTCCTTCACCCTCTTCTCCGACAACAAGAGCAAGCAAATTCTTGTCACGATGTGAAAGTACAAGGTTGTTTTTTTTTCTTATAGAAACAAGGACTTTGCCACCTAATCCCAAGACTTAAAGCACCTACAAGAAGTTCAGATCATGTTGGGTATAGCCTAGCTGACCATGAGGAGTCATATTGGGGCTGTCACGTTGGTAAAATCAATTCTTCATGTGTACGTTGCTAAAGAAAACTTTCAATAAACCAGTTTATTTTTTAGTATCCTCAAAAGTGCTTTAAAACTATATCCATTTATCACACTATCCCTGATCAAATGAAAAATATCCCTCTCCCCCACGCCCACCCCCTTCCTTCTAAAACACTCTGATATCCATTCTAAACCTCTGTAATTTTTGGCGCCTGTCTGTTTGACTTTAGTCCACAGCAGGGGAAAGGGGCCAGGTAATTCAGCTTTCAGCATCAACACAAATCTTCTCCTTCACCTTGTTCCTTGGACATGACAGTTTCCATCACAGGCCAGGCTTTCAGCATCAACACAAATCTTCTCCTTCACCTTGTTCCTTGGACTGACGTCACAGTTTCCATAACAGGCCAGGCTTTCAGCATCAACACAAATCTTCTCCTTCATCTTGTTCCTTGGACGTGACAGTTTCCATAACAGGCCAGGCTTTCAGCATCAACACAAATCTTCTCCTTCACCTTGTTCCTTGGACGGTCACAGTTTCCATAACAGGCCAGGCTTTCAGGATCAACACAAATCTTCTTCACTTTGTTCCTTGGACATGACGTCACAGTTTCCATCACAGGTGAGGCTTTCAACATCAACACAAATCTTCTCCTTCACCTTGTTCCTTGGACATGACGTCACAGTTTCCATCACAGGTGAGGCTTTCAACATCAACACAAATCTTCTCCTTCACCTTGTTCCTTGGACATGACGTCACAGTTTCCATCACAGGTGAGGCTTTCAACATCAACACAAATCTTCTCCTTCACCTTGTTCCTTGGACATGACGTCACAGTTTCCATCACAGGTGAGGCTTTCAACATCAACACAAATCTTCTCCTTCACCTTGTTCCTTGGACATGACGTCACAGTTTCCATAACAGGTGAGGCTTTCAACATCAACACAAATCTTCTCCTTCACTTCGTTCCTTGTACAAAGATTTTCCCTGAAGAGGAAATGTCACTAAGAGCTGGAATCAAAAATGGTCACATAAGCAACAAGAAGAATGCTAAGGAGAGCGCAGTCAGGGGAAATCTTTGTTTACGTCAAAGTTTCCATCACAGACGAGATTTGAACTCCCCAAGGTGGGTTACCTTTTCATTACACATCTGTTGATTTGTTCATAGGATGGCGGGATGAAACAAAACCTATGTTACTTATTTTAATGAAACTTCGTGAAAAGACTGAATGTGACCCATGGTCAACGCCATTCCATTTTGGTGAAAAGACTGAATGTGACCCACAGTCAACGCCATTCCATTTTGGTGAAAAGACTGAATGTGACCCACGGTCAACGCCATTCCGTTTTGGTGAAAAGACTGAATGTGACCCGCAGTCAACGCCATTCCATTTTGGTGAAAAGACTGAATGTGACCAATGGTCAACGCCATTCCATTTGGGTTTGAAAAGACTGACTGTGGACCACAGTCAACGCATTCCATTTTGGTGAAAAGACTGAATGTGACCCACGGTCACGCATTCCGTTTTGGTGAAAAGACTGGGAATGTGACCCACTGGTCAACGCCTTTCTCATTTTGGTTGAAAAAGACTTGAATTGACCTATGGGTCAACGCCACTTCATTTTGGTGAAAAGGACTGAATTGGGACCCACGGTCAATGCCATTTTGGTGAAAAGAATGAATGTGGACCCAGGGTCAACGCCAATTCAATTTGTGAAAAGACTGAATGTGATCCCCACAGGTCAACGCCATTCTGTTTTGGTGTAAAGACCTGAATGTGACCCACGGTCAACGCCATTCCGATTTTGGTGAATAGACTGAAGGTGACCATGGTCAACGGCCATTCCATTTTGGTGATAAGATGAATGTGACCCATGGTCATGACGACTTCCTTTTGGTTGAAAAGACTGAATGTAACCATGGTCGACGCCATTGAATTTTGGTGTGATTCCAAAATCAAGGTCGGAGCTGGGAAATTTTGTTTTCATGTTCTTGAACATTGAAAAGTATGACATCTTGGCAGCGCCAGGGGAAAAAAAAAGTGCCAGCAGAGGGAACTGGGAGTCTCATGACTGGGATGCGGCCCCGGGCCCCCTCAGAGTGTAAGGTGGTTCAGGGCTGAAAACACTTGTCCTGAGGGGTTTTTTTTTCTATGAAGGACCTTTCTGCTGTCAAGCTAAGGAGTTCAGGGGGCCGAACACTTGTCTGAG
The DNA here is from genome assembly GCA_018398815.1 of Conus ventricosus. Taxonomy (NCBI): domain Eukaryota; kingdom Metazoa; phylum Mollusca; class Gastropoda; order Neogastropoda; family Conidae; genus Conus; species Conus ventricosus. The sequence continues at coordinate 394,900 of CM031624.1, read as the reverse complement.
GGGGGGGGGGGGGGGGTTTTCTTCTCTGAAAGACCTTCTGCTGTCAAGCTCTCCCTTAGAGTGTATAGGAGTTCAGGGCCCGAAACACTTGTCTGAGGGGGGGTTTTTCTCTGAAGACCTTCTGCTGGTCAAGCTCTCCCTTAGAGTGTAAGGAGTTCTGGGCTGAAATACCCCCCCCCCCCCCCCCCCCCCCCCCCCCCCCCCCCCCCCCCCCCCCCCCCCCCCCCCCCCCCTTGTCTGAGGGGGGTTTATTCTCTGAAGACCTTCTGCTGTCAAGTCTTCCCGTTGAGTGTAAGGTGTTCAGGGCCGAAACACCTTGTTGAGGGGCGTTCTTCTCTGTAAGACCTTCTGCTGTCAAGCTCTCCTTAGAGTTTGTAGGAGTTAGTTCAGGGCCGAACACTTGTCTGAGGGGGGGGGCGGGGGGGGGGGGGGGGGTTTTTCTCTGAAGACTTTGCTGTTCAAGCTCTCCCTTGCGTGTAAGGAGTTCAGGGACCGAAAAACACTTTGTCTGCTGAGGGGCGTTCTTCTCTGAAAGACTTCTGCTGTTCAAGCTCTCCCTTGGTTAAAAAAATAACGGGAGTTCAGGCCGGAACACTTGTCTGAGGGGGGGGGGGGGGGGGGGGGGGTTTTTTCTGAAGACTTCTGCTGTCAAGCTCTCCCTTAGAGGTGTAAGGAGTTCACAGGGCCGAAACCACTTGTCTGAGGGGCGGGGGGGGGGGGTTTTCTTCTCTTGAAGGACCTTCTGCTGTCAACTCTCCCTTTAGAGTGTAAGGGGTCAGGCCGATAACACTTGATCTGAGGATGGGGGGGGGGGGGGGGGTTCTTTCTGAAGACCTTCTGCTGTCAAGCTCTCCCTTAGAGTGTAAGGAGTTTTCAGAAGGCCGAAACACTTGTATGAGGGACGGGGGGGGGGGGGGGGGGGTTTTCTTCTCTGAAGACCTTCTGCTGTCAAGGCTCTCCCTTTAGATTGTAAGGAGTTCAGGGCCGTAACATTGTCTGAGGGGGGGGGGGGGGGGGGTTCTTCTCTGAAAGACCTTCTGTGTCAAGCTCTCCCTTGAGTGTAAGGAGTTCAGGGCGAAACACGTGTCTGAGGGGGGGGGGGGGGGGGGGTTTTCTTCTCTGAAAGCCTTCTGCCGGTCAAGCTCTCCCTTAGAGTTGTAAGGGTTCCAGGGCCGATAACACTTGTCTGAGGGGGGGGGGGGGGGGGGGGGGGGTTCTTCTCTGAAGACCTTCTGCTGGTCAAGCTCTCCCTTGAGGTGTAAGGAGTTCAGGGCCCCCCCCGAAACACTTGTCTGGGGGGGGGGGGGGGGGGGGGTTGGGTTTCTTCTCTGAAGACCTTCTGCTGTAAAGCTCTCCCTTAGGAGTGTAATGGGATGTTCAGGCCACGAAACCTTGTCTGAGGGGGGGGGGGGGGGGGGGGGGGGTTTCTTCTCTGAAGACCTTCTGCTGTCAAGCTCTCTCTTAGGTGGTAAGGTGGTTTCAGGGCGAAACACTTTGTCTGTGGGGGGGGGCGGGGGGGGGGGGGGTTTCTTCTCTGTAGACCTATCTGCTGTCAGCTCTCTCTTTAGAGTGTAAGGAGTTCAGGGCGAAACACTTTTCTGAGGGGGTTGGGGGGGGGGGGGTTTCTTCTCTGAAGACCTTCTGCTGTCAGCTCTCAATTTGAGTGTAAGGAGTTCAGGGCCGACGCCCGCCCCGAAACACTTGTTGTGGGGGGGGGGGGGGGGGGTTTTTCTCTGAAGACCTTCTGCTGTCAAGCTTCACACTTAGAGTGTAAAGGAGTTCAGGCCGAAACTCTTGTCTGAGGGGGGGGGGGGGGGGTTCTTCTTGAAGAACCTTCTGCTGTCAAGCTCTCCTTAGAGTGTAAGGAGTTCAGGGCCCCGAAAACACTGTGTCTGTGGGGGGGGGGGGGTGGGGGGGGGTTTTTCTCTGTAACCTTCTGCTGTCAAGCTCTTCCTTAGAGTGTTTGGTTGTTTCAGGGCCGAAAACACTGGTCTGAGGGGCAGTTCTTCTCTGAAGACTTCTGCTGGTCAAGCTCTCACTTTGAGGTGTAAGGAGTCAGGGCGAAACACTTGTTGAGGGGCCGTTCTTCTCTGATGACCTTCTGCTGTCAAGCTTTCCCTTAGAGTGTAAGAGTTCAGGGCCGAAACACTTGTATGAGGGCGTTCTTCTCTGAAGTCACTTCGGCTGTCAAAGGCGCTCCCTTAGAGTGTAGGAGTTCAGGGCCGAAAACACTTGTCTGAGGGGCGTTCTTCTCTGAAGACCTTCTGCTGTCAAGCTCTCCCTTAGAGTGTAAGGAGTTCAGGCGAAACACTTGTATTGAGGGGCGTTTCTCTCTGAAGACCTTCTGCTGTCAAAGCTCTCCCTGAGAGGTTGTAAGGAGTTCAGAGCCGAAACACTGGTTCTGAGGGGGGGGGGGGGGGGGTTCTTCCTGAGACCTTCTGCTGTCAAGCTCTCCCTTAGAGTGTAAGGAGTCTAGGGCCGAAAAACACTTGTCTGAGGGGGGGGGTTTGTCTCTAAAGGACCTTCTGTGTCAAGCTCTCCTCAGAGTGTAAGGAGTTCAGGGCCGAAAAACTTGTCTGAGGGGGGGGGGGTTTCCTTCTCTGAATGACCTTCTGACTGTCATAGCTCTCCTACAAGTTTTCTTCCTACTGACATTTTTTTCATATTTCATAAATTTTTACAAAATATTGCTAAATGGGGTGTCTGGGTGGATGGGGGTAGGAATATTCATTCTGTCACTGCCCAGTTACAAAGATAGAAAACCGCAAACTATCACCATAGGGTCAATGGAAGCCAATGAGAATCAGTCAGGCACTCCAGTTCCTCATATATCTGTCAATGGTTATGGAGGATCTATACAATGGAGAGTCAGACATATGATGGATTCAGGCGGTTCTAACTGAAGTATTAGGGGGGACTGTTCGACCTTACCGGAGGACTGCGCTCTCTCCTTGCTGTTTGATGCTTATGTGACCGTTTTTGATTCCAGCTCTTAGTGACATTCCCTCTTCAGGGAAGGAAGACAAATCAAGAACCAAGGTGAAAGGGAATATAGTTTGGTCACACCACAGTGTGGATACTTTACAGTTGACTTCCTATTAAATTCAAAGCACAGCTGTGGAGCTTGTCAGGTGGGAAAATTTCGAGCAACTCTGATGTGGATTTTTACAGCATGAATTTGAAACCCATATCTGTCCAGTTGCTTGCAAAGTGAGGCAGACTGCAAATCTAAAAAAGTGTTGAGATCATCTCAAACAACACAGGAAAATGAATACAAGGTCTTCTTCAGACAAGGTCAACAACACTCAGGGCAATGAAAATGAAGAACGACTACCGCGATCATTTTCATCATATAATTCAGTCCTCCAACAGTTACATGGGCGCCTGATTCAGTTCTTGGTTAGTTGTAGTAGGAGAGGGTAGGTCACATCTTCCACACGCTGTGCGATTGTCTTGTTGAATGTCTAACAGTTCACTTTGTATCACTGCCCATTCCTTCTATTGGCTACGGACCCTGTTTTCTTTTTCGTTTTAAACCCCCTCGATTGGCTAGTTAGTGAATTTTCGTTATTTTATTAGTTTGTGTCTTACCGATGAAGGACCAAAGAGGTCGAAAGAGTTGTGTTTTGTCTTGTGACTCGTTTTGTCCACGTTTCTCTGGCGGTTCGCTAACATTTATTTATGATTTGTTTTCCCCAGATTGCTATCTGAACTATTGTTGACCATAGATCCATCTGTAGGACAGCCTGGTTAGGAATCCCTCAACACTGTCTTATCTAACGAGTACCCAAGTCCTCTTTTGGTGGAAACTCTAGGTAAACAGCTGACTTGTCTAACGTTCTAATCAGCAATGTCGGATTCTTGTCCATTTCAAATCTCAACAGCAGGTTTCACCTGTTTAGAGACCCACCAATGACAGCTTTGGTGTGTGGATAATTCTGTTAGGGATGCTGCAAGCTGTTCTGCCCACAAGCATCACAATGTCATGAAGACCACAGGCACAAGCACGTCATGTGACAAAGAGAACTGTTTAAGTTGCTCAGAACTTCACCACATTGCCACATGGGAACACACTCAAGAGAGAGAGAGAGAGAAGAGAAAGAGAGAGTGAGAGAGATGAGAGAGAGAGAACAAGTAATGGCTAACAATGTTGAGGGTAGACTGCTTCATGCAACAGACATCACAGGCAAAACTGTTCATGATAGCTGGGGTCATTGCAACAGCATGATCTTCATAGTGAGCGTGGCAACAGTGTTGGATGGTAGGCAGGCTCATTGCAACAGTATGGATCTAGGATGGGAATCACCCCCCCCCCCCTTCCACCAAAGAACTGGATTTGTGGTCAATATAATTGAACCAGTGAGGGGTAACCAGAGCTTAATTCCTTTTAGTATGGGAAGGCTTGTCAATGCCGCTTGGTTTCTTTCTAATATTCAAAGGGCTTGAAAACTAGTTAAGTTTTCTTGGTAGTGGTTCAGGGCTCTAACTGTGAAGTAGCAAAAAACCAATTCTATGGGAGTGTTGCTGCCTTAGGGCATTGTCCCTCCCTTCCTTAAACACCCTTCCCCCTTCACCTCTGACTTTCCACACAGAAAAGTTTTTAAAATCTGCTGTCACAACAATTGGAACATTGCAAACCAATGGGTCACTTTCTTTTTTTGTGTGGTTAACCACTTTCTTGATCACATTGATACTGCTTTCGTCAATCTCTTTCATAATCTGCAAGATCTTCCAGCAGACAAAGGGGCAATTATTGTCTCATAAAAAAAAAGAATTCCAGATTCCGTGATGTCTGGGTCACCTACCTGACACAAACATAAATGATGATTAGCCTTCCATGGATTCCACCCACTCATTTTTTTCTCCTTTCCCATTTTTTTGCTCACTAACATCTTTTTTTCTGAAGATTTTCATTTTTATGTTTTGCAGAAAAAACTTGAATCGCCAGAGAAGCCGATATGCCCTGGGGGGCAGGCACTTAAAGGACTTTAAAATGGGAGCTCCTATATACTTTGCCATTAAAGGCGTTTTTAAATACAGCTTCTTTTGGTTGGTACTTAAGGCAAAAATTCTTTAAAAAATATTTTTTTTTTAAGGGGAAAAAAAAAGGTTTTTTTCCAGCTGTGGTCAGTTATTTGCGCTAACTTCTATGCAGCCCTGTTGGTTTTTGCTTAGCTTTTGCAATGCACCCCTATCGCCTGCCCAGGAGTTTCTGGAACCACACTGGACAGAAGATGACCTTACACCTTGAACCGCTGAACAAGAAGCTCACCTGGCGCCTCCACTCGGTTGGAGTGGTAGAGGGTTGACGCACACACACTCTATCCAGCTTGAGGTGGAAGGGGAACTCACCAAGCTCAATGGCCGGAGCTCCTGATGGTTGTGTAAATCGGACCACTCCACAGGAGACAGTAGATGACGTGGGGCATAGCCCTTGCGGTGGGACACCTGCAGGCGTCCGGTCAGTGATCTGAAACAACAAGGGAGACCACCCTCATTTTCCTGCGCACCGTCAAAAACCCTTCATCTGGATGCTGATGGTATTGATGATCCTGGCCTGCATGAACAATGTATCCAGTTGTGAACAAAAAGTTTGAAATTGGATCGGGTTTAAGTGTTGGGACCTACAACGTGAGGGAGGTGGAGAGAGAGGAGGTGTGTGTTGTGTGTGTGTGTGTGTCGTGTGCATTGTGACGCGTGTAGGGCGCGTGTGTGTGTGTGCGTGTGACGTGAGCGTGTGGGTGTGTGTGTGATTTGTGTGGTTCACACTTGGTGATATTTGACTTAAAAAAAAAAAAAAAAAAGGCAAAGGGAAGGGGGGTTTATGAAAAATCCATTAATTTGATGCATGGGATGCATTTTTTGCATTTGCACAATTCTGCGTCGGTGCATGCACGTTGCGTGCTTGTTGTGTGTGGGTGTGTGTGTGTGTGGTGGGTGCGTGTGCATGTGCTTGTCACAACAGACAAATCCATTGATAATGCTATTGCCACCATTGTGATTGTACAGTGCTACAAGTACACAAATGGTCCTGGTACTATACACTACCACACGGACAGACTGACAGCTGTTTGGCCGCAGATCATTTTTCTCACCAAATCATCCTGTGTCATCACATCCTAACAAGCTGCCTTCCCCACCTTCCTCGGTCCCCTCCCCCCCGCCCCCCCACCCCCCCCACCGCCCCCCCCCCCCCCCCCCCCCCCCCCCCCCCCCCCCATCCACCCCTGACCACCCACAATACCACATACACACACGTTGCCATGCAACAGACAAAATGACACCTGAGACGTGGGGACAAAGTAAAGGCCATCAGGAGTCACCAAAGGAAACGTCTTGACTTCCACACTGCTTGAAGAAAAAAAGCAACAAACACTAAAACAAACAAAAACACACACACACACACCACATAACCACACCCACCCCCACCACTTACCCCATACACACAAGAAAGAAACCCATTCTAAACCTGGCTTTGTGGTAAGTAAAAGGTAGTGATTGTGAGGAAGCGACCACAGGTTTTCAAACAGGAGTGGCTGTCAATGTTTGTTTACTACGAGATGTGTGGAGGAAGATAAAACAAATAAAAACAAAAAACCCCCATAACAAAATGCCAGAGCTCTAATGCCATACCAGGAATGTATGACCTGCGTCCATCATATAGTACAGACTCTGTGTGTGTGTGTGTGTGGGTGTGGTGTGTGTGTGTGTGGTTGGGTGTCTTGTGTGTGTGTGTGTGTGTGTGTGTGTGTGTGTTGTGTGTATGTGTGTGTGTGTGTGTGTGTGTTGCGCGCGCCGTGCGGGCGTGTGCGCGTATGTGTGTGTGTGTGTGTGTATGTTTGTGCGTGCGTGCGTGCGTCGTGTGTGGTGGCGAGTGAGTGAGTGTGTGTGAATGAGTGTGTTTGTGTGTGTGTGTGTGTGTGTCTGTAGGGGTTATGTGTGTGTGAGTGAGTGTTGTGTTGTGTGTGTGTGTTCGTGTGTGGCTGGGTGTGTGTGTGTGTGTGTGTGTGTGTGCGTGTGTGTGTGTGTGTCGTGTGTGCGAGCATTGTGTGTGTGTGTTGTTTGTCTTCAAGGCAGCAAAAAGATTGGGAAGAAAGGATAGGAAAAGAAGAAGAAAAGGGGGGGGTGAGGGAGGGGGGGTGGGAAAGTTGGGGTGGGGAGTGAGAAGAGAGGAAAGGGGATGGGGAGGTACGGGGGAAGGGTGGGCAAGGGTGTCAAAAGCCCAAAATCAGGAATTGTTCTGATCCAAATCTTTGTTCTTCTTTCACATCTTATCCTATTTTGTGAACACCCTGAGGCCTAGATAATTCAGGAGGAGGGTAAGTGTTAGTGTACATCAATTTTCATTATCATCATATTATATTCACTATAACTGTCATTAAATTACCACCATCTGTCAATAAGTAGGGATATGAAACTGATTACAACATTAATGAAAAAACAAAGGCCTCAAAATGCAATATCACACCAAAACAGGGTGTGAAATATTGTTGATTTTAAAATTTAAAAAAACGTCATACACACACATCACACACACACACACACACACATCACACACACACACATCATAAAATCGTTGACATAATACGGCTTCTGACATTACAAACAGCAATAATTAAAACTTCACAAGATGTAAGTGTATAATGTCACTTGGGTCATTCTCATGCTAATAGTTCTACAGTTTTCAGAGGGTTCAATTTGTAGTGTGTGGTGTGTGTGTGTGTGTGTGTGTGTGTGTCGTGATTGTGTGTGTGTGTGTGTGTGTGTGTGTGCGTGGGTGTTGTTTCTGTTTTTTACTGTCTGAAAGAAAGACATATTCATCGAAATTGAACTTGTGTGCTTTGTGTTGCCATATTTACTCTCTCTACTTCATAACCTTGCGCGACTGTGCATTTGTTTGTCTTTTGCCCCCTTCTCTCTCTCCCCCACCTCCTGCCACAGTATACCTTAGGGTTGTTCAGATACTGTGGTGGTTAACAAGTCCTTGGGATAAAGCGGGTGTGAGAAGGATAGGGGGGGGGTAGGGAGGGAGGAATGGAATGTTAAGGGAGCAAGGTTATAGCGGTGGGGGTGAGGGGGGGTGGACACAAAGTCATGATCATAGGAGATGGGAAGCCCCCCCACCCCCCCCACCCACCCCCCACCCCCCACCCCCCTACCCCCCCCCCCCCCCCCCCACCCCCCCCCCCCTACCCCCCCCCCCCCCCCCCCCCCCCCCCCCCCCCCCCCCCCCCCCCCCCCCCCCCCCCCCCCCCCCCACCACCCCCCCCCCCCCCCCCCCCCCTTTAAAAATAGTGATGGTAATGGGAAATGGCTATAGTTTATTAGCCTAGCGGCCAAACTAACACATTGACACACTGCTGCTGCTGTCGCCGAGGTTCTAAAGTAATCCTACCAGTAATAAAAAAAAAAAGGACTGGGAAAAAATCAATAGCAATCCCTCCTTCCATCCTGTCCTCACACTAATCTTCTCTTCTCTCCTGGGCTGACCGTGGTCAGTGTGGTCATGACTTGAGTAGCCCTGTGAGCACCACAACTAACACCTGTACACACACACACCTCAACACACACACCACACACACACACACACATCACCACACAACACACACACCTTTAAAACACACCAACACACACTTCACACACACACACACCACACACACCCACACACACACACACACACACACACACTCACACCCACCACACTTTGTGATTCCTCCATCCCTTCGGGAATAAGAGGGATCATAAAAAGAAGAAAGGACAAAAAAAAAAAGACAGCAGTTTAACAAAATCATTGAAAAAGAAAATTTATACAGATTGATTGCAGTTATCCACACAGTGGTTGCTCTCTTTATCTGTTTGGACCACACACCCATACCACACCACACACACACACACACACCACACACACACACACACACACTAAACAACACACCACACACAAACACATGGCCACACACACACCACACACACAGACACACTCCACCACACATGCACATGTTACTGAAAAATCAAATAACTCGTACACACACACTTGTTCCAACGTCTGTCATACACATACATGATGTATTGATCAGGTTGCAACATACCCCAGGGTTCAACAGGTGTATGTGGAACAAACCTAACAAACAGGTCTGAGGATTCGGGCAGTTCACACTGGCCTTACAGAGTATAAACTAACAAAAAGGTCATGAGGATCGGGCAGTTCCACACTGGCTTACAGAAGTATAAACAGCAAACAAATGATACAGAGTTTAGCATATATTGCACAGCTGTGAACAATGCATGGGCCTATGTGTATGCATGCATGCATGCGAGCATGTGTGTGTGTGTGTGTGAGTGAGAGAGAGAATATGTGTGTGCTGTGTGTGTGTGTGAGTGAGAGAAGGGGGAGGGTGAGAGAGAGAGAGAGAGAGAGAGAGAGAGAGAGGAGAGAGAGAGAGGAAAGGAGAGGAGAGAGGAGAGAGAGAGAGAGAGAGAGAGAGGACAGAAAGGAGATAGAAGGAAAGAGCGAGCAAGTGAGTGATGGGGGAAGGGGGGGGGGGGGGCAGAGAGACTGAGAGAGAGAGAGACAGAGACAGAGAGAGATAGAGAGAGAAAGAGAGAGAGGACAGAAAGGAGATAGAAAAAAAGAGGGAGAGAGTGAGTGATGGGGGGAGGGGGGGGGGGAGAGAGAGAGAGAGAGAGAGAGAGAGAGAGAGAGAGAGAGAGAGGAGAGAGAGAGGAGAGAGAGAGGAGAGGAGAGGATAGACAGAGAAACAGAGACGGAGAGAGAGAGCTCTGAGCAAGAATTTGATCTGTGAAATTATCATGGCAGAAAAAAAAAAAGAAAAAGGTATTTTTGTGTGCGATACCACAACTCCCAACCTTCGTGTCCTTTCTCTCCTATCACTTGCATTTTCCTATTTAACATTCACAGACTTAGCTCACAGTGACACCAGTACATGGAGAGCTATCAAGAGCAGCCTACAGCCGACAGGCGGCTGGCTACCAACAGCCGGCATCCTGTGCTAAGAGAGATAATTATTATCAAGTCAGGGGGCTGGTCATCCATCTGTCTGCAAGTGGAACATGAATGCAACAAGCACAATTCAATTTGAACTGCCGAAAGACTGGAAACGGAAAAAAGTTAGAACAAAAGGATGCAACATGTTTCGACCTGTTGGTCTTCGTTCCACGCCCATCTTGCGCTGCACTGGACGAAGGGGAAGTGATTGCTCGTTCATTTTCATTGTCCTGAGTGTCGTGTGTCTTGCCTCAAGAAGACCTAAGAGGTCGAAACGTGACGTGATTTGTCTTGTGATTCGTTTGTCTACGGTTTTTTGGCAGTGCGTTATCCATAACTTTTCAAACGTGTTTAGATTTCTGCCTGCAGTCGCCTCACTTTACGACTAGATCTGTTGGTCTTCTTCAACAGGTTAAGACACTCCTTCGAATGAGACTATAAAGACAGTCCTTCCAATGACACTATAAACCGAGGTTCCGTGTGTGAATGCACGCATAACATCTTGCATACACGTAAAATCTCATCACCAACTTTCGGAAGAGAAGGCCAGTTTGGCTGTTGGTATGGATGACACGTTACACATAGCACACACCTGCATGAGGAATGGAAAGAATGAAGGAAGTAAGGAAATTAATGTGAACGATACTGAACAATATTTGAGTGGATGACATGGAGA
>CM031624.1:369221-379221 GCA_018398815.1 Conus ventricosus | reverse complement strand
TTCATCATCTCAAACCTGATTAAAGAGTCAAACAACCACAAAAAAACAAAAAAAAAAAAGAAAAAAAAAAGAAAAAAAACACACCTCTAAGAATGGTTTTCAGGATGACACAGACTTTTGCAAAATTAAAGATTTGTGGGAAATTAATTCAACCCGAAGAAATAATAGTAGGTACGAACAAACCTTGTCACTTCCCACTGTACCTTTTTTTGTGCGTGACAAAAATGGAAAATGGCAAAATGCTAATGTTTTACATTACTACAAACTTTTCATACGGCATGAAAACAGAAAGCTTGATAAGATAGTGATCAATTCATAAACAGTGACTTCACAGAGTTTACATTCAGCAGAAAATTTGTCATTATCATTCTGAACATCTGCATCGTGAATCCAACTTTAATCCAGATCCGCACCTCAAATCCACACCAGTTTCTACTGGGTTCATACTCAGGCCACATTCTATCCTCCATCTAGTTGGGTTAAAACATGTTCAGGAGATTTTTGTGTGCGTGTGCCGTCTTGCTGCGGAGTTGCTAACGCACAAGGAGGGTACAATGAGGGCTGTCTCTGTGTTTTGCGGGTGGTAACTGACGGTGGATAACACATGTTCATATACACATGCGCGTGTGCACACACACACTCTCCTGCTTCTCCACTCCCTCTCTGTCTGAAACACAAGTAATCGTTCATCAATGCCATATTCATATCCATCGTGGTCTGTACAGCGGAGTCCATGAAGATCCTGTTCAGGGATGTCCCGCCTGACGTGATCCTTGAGTTTTTGAGAGAGATTAACATTTTTCATCTGATTTAAGATTTTACGGCAGAAAGATTTTTAACAAAGTTTCTGGTGCGTTTGTAGACGATGTCATTTAACGAGATGTGTGAAAGTTTTTTGTTTTTTTTAATGACTGGTGAGTTGATTTTAACGTGGTGACAGCCCTGATGTGGCCCTTTGCGGTCGGCTGGGCTATAAGCAACATTATCTTATCCTATCTCCCTCTTCCATCGATGATGGCCTGCACTTATTTCCCCCCACTAATTATTTGCTTGGCCTATTAATGATATATGTCTGAAAACATGGCAGCATCAAAGCAGCACACCTGAAGATGACTGTGGCATGCACACTCGCACACAGAAAGAGAAGGGAGGGTTGGGGGGTAGGGGTGGGGGATGTGAAGAGTGCGCGCCTGAGTAAATGCAACACTGGCAAAACCAGATAGAACCCAACTTAAGTTAACACGATGTCAGAGGACCCACTTTGATGGCAATTTGAGAGGCTGGATACCATGTACAAAGACGGCCTACACATACAGCAATCTGAGAGGCTGGATACCATGTACAAAGACGGCCTACACATACAGCAATTTGAGAGGCTGGATACCATGTACAAAGACGGCCTACACACACAGCAATCTGAGAGGCTGGATACCATGTACAAAGACGGCCTACACATACAGCAAGTTGAGAGGCTATATACCATGTACAAAGACCGCCTACACATACAGCAATCTGAGAGGTTATATACCATGTACAAAGACGGCCAACACATACAGCAAGTTGAGAGGTTGGATACCATATACAGAGACTGCCTACACATACAGCAATCTCAGAGGCTGGATACCATGTACAAGACGGCCTACACATACAGCAAGTTGAGAGGCTATATACCATGTACAAAGACCGCCTACACATACAGCAATCTGAGAGGTTATATACCATGTACAAAGACGGCCAACACATACAGCAAGTTGAGAGGCTGGATACCATGTACAAAGACAGCCTACACATACAGCAATCTGAGAGGCTGGATACCATGTACAAAGACGGCCTACACATACAGCAAGTTGAGAGGTTATATACCATGTACAAAGACGGCCTACACATACAGCAAGTTGAGAGGATGGATACCATGTACAAAGACGGCCTACACATGCAGCAAGTTGAGAGGCTATATATCATGTACAAAGACGGCCTACACATACAGCAAGTTGAGAGGCTATATATCATGTACAAAGACGGCCTACACATACAGCAATCTGAGAGGCTATATATCATGTACAAAGACGGCCTACACATACAGCAATCTGAGAGGCTATATATCATGTACAAAGACGGCCAACACATACAGCAAGTTAAGAGGTTGGATACCATGTACAGAGACTGCCTACACATACAGCAATCTGAGAGGCTATATACCATGTACAAAGACGGCCTACACATACAGCAAGTTGAGAGGCTATATACCATGTACAAAGACGGCCTACACATACAGCAAGTTGAGAGGATGGATACCATGTACAAAGACGGCCTACACATACAGCAATCTGAAAGGCTGGATACCATGTACAAAGACGGCCTACACATACAGCAATCTGAGAGGCTATATACCATGTACAAAGACGGCCTACACATACAGCAATCTGAGAGGCTATATACCATGTACAAAGACGGCTTACACATACAGCAATCTGAGAGGCTGGATACCATGTACAAAGACGGCCTACACATACAGCAAGTTGAGAGGTTTATATACCATGTACAAAGACGGCCTACACATACAGCAATCTGAGAGGCTGGATACCATGTACAGAGTTGCTTCAACTAGTTCAAGTCACCCACAACACTTAGTTAATCTGTCTACAATACTGAGAGCAAGGCACTCAAAGATTAGACCTGTTACAGTTACCTACTCTGAATTTCACATGCCTTGTACTCCTTGACAAAGTGGATCATGGTTTTGCCGATTCTGATGAAATCATGCGTTCATTCATGCCAAAGCATTTCAGGGTTCAAAAAATGCATAGCGACCACTAAAAACGAACGGCAGATATTATGCAAGACCTACACTGAAACGCTTTCGAATGCAAAACCATCAACTGCGTGCAGTAAAGCAGTTGTCATCTGGTCATGATGTGTGCAGCAGTCACAATCTGACCTAGTCAGCCTTCCCACCTGTAGGAGTGGCAGCAGTGTGTTGCTGGATCAAGTGTCTGCATGTGCGTCAGAGGTCTCCCTTTCAGCATCAAGCCTCACCGCTTAAGGTTCACATCTGACTGCCGGTAGACGATATCCAGCAACCTCACAATGATGACAAATTCTTCTTTCCAATCGCTGTCGTCTGAGCTGGAATGAAAGCTTCCCATACCCACAAAGTGCATGCCGATAAAAACACGGAGGAAAGGTCAGGGGTTGGAATCATGGGTTCAAAGCCCGTCTTCCCTGTTCTTGGTGCGTGTGTGCCAACCACGGTGCATCCAATGTGGGTACAACAAAAGAACAATATTGCCGCAATATTGATTGGTGATAGATCTGCAGGCTGCCTTAATGACAAGAAAGCTTTATTTTTTTTTTCTTTCTAGGTCATCAGTTTTCCCATGTTACACAACAGACTCCTTGGTTTTCCATCAGTCAGTAGTGTATACCCCTTCAGCTCATGCCGTGTGTATGCTTGTGAGTCATGTTGGTACACCCACGTAATGATCATTAATTGAGCCTCTCCCCTACAGGAAACAGGGACACAGAAATCATGGTAAGTTGTCAGCGTGAAGGTGGTCATTCAGTCATAAACACTGAACTATTTGGTGAGGGGGCCTTGAGAAGCAAGAGACGGGAGGGAGGGAGGGAGGGGGTGTCCAGGGATCAAACTCATTAAAGTGCGACCAACAACTGTTCCCACAGCCCATAAAGAGAGGGGAGGAAGGAGTGGAGACGTGGGACAGGGTGTGACCTTCCCAATACATTCCAGTTCACAGCAACACTGAGAATCAACAACAAAAAGCAAACAATCACAAAAAGTTACACTCAAACGCATCACCTATGTAAAACTACTGAACGATCCTCTGGTAAGCAGCGCTCCTTGTGCTCGCATCCCGTGTCCCATTCTGAGAGAGCAGAAAACCTGGTGCAGATCTTACAGTCAAACTGCACAGCCTTCACGTTTCCACCACCAGATCACCATAACCAGCATGGCAACCACACTTTGGCAGCTAGATTACGCCGTTACATTTGACCCTTGTGATATGCACTTGTAAGCAGCCAACCTGCAAACTCCTTTCGCCACCAACAAACTGGTGATTCTCACTAACTGATACAGTAAAGCATCAGCGATCAGCTTATTGATACACTGTAATAGCAACAATGAGTCAAACATCTCCAGAATTAGGGAGCTGAATGTGTGTTACTGCACCAAGAGCATTAGCATGAAGAACTCTTCCTACAAGAAATGTACAATCTGCATAGCATGTCAAAATGCCATTCACTGATTCACTGATCTGAGGGTTGAAGGATGCGCCATTTATTACCAGCAGTTCAGTGACAGACGGATCTAGTTGGCGCATAGGTGGGCTGGGGGTGGAGGGAGGGGGTTAGGTTTAAAATGGAACCGAAATTCCTCAAGTGAAAATAGTAGTATATCAACACATTTCATGGGTCATAATGCCAAAGTAGGTCACTGAATTCTATGTGTGACACTTCTTCAATGAAGTCCTTGCTGTTCACCACGAACAAGGAACGTAACAGCTTTCTCAGCCAATGGTCCCCAATATCTGCGGGACGGCACTTTCAGTTTCACCCCACAGCAAGTTACTCTGTGTCCAAGTTGCAACCATTTTCAACCAGAAAAGCACTCCAGGGAGAGCACCGACCTCTGCCACAGATGCACAGTCCTCTTTTAACTCCAGCCAAACCCAAACTTAGGTTCCATCTCACAGTTTGCAAATCAATCCTGGGTCTACCCTCCGATCCCGATTCCCACCACCATTTCAAGGCTTCACTCATTAGCCACAGCCCCTCTCTTCACCAACTGTTCTGTGGTCTGTGAACTTTTCACCAACTGTTCTGTGGTCTGTGAACTTTTCACCAACTGTTCTGCAGCCTGTGAACTTTTCACCAACTGTTCTGTGGTCTGTGAACTTTTCACCAACTGTTCTGTGGTCTGTGAACTTTTCACCAACTGTTCTGCAGCCTGTGAACTTTTCACCAACTGTTCTGTGGTCTGTGAATTTTTCACCAACTGTTCTGTGGTATGTGAACTTTTCACCATCTGTTCTGTGGTCTGTGAACTTTTCACCAACTGTTCTGTGGTTTGTGAACAGTCTTGCTGACAGAAAGACAAGGTGACAGAGCAGGGATGAAAAAAAAATCACCGCTTTGGCAGAAGACACAGCAAATCAAAAGATCACATCAGGTGAACATCTCTGAACAAGGTTTTCATGGAATCTGCTGTAAAATGTTTTTATGTCTCACGTCATGCAAGTCCCAACACTCTAAAAGAATTGTGAGTGGTACATGACATGGAATGCACCATGGAGCTTCTTCACTCTTTAAGAGATGCAGAAGGTGTGTGTAAAGACAAAACTGCGTTTAAAAAAAAAAAAGGGTTGAAAACACACATGCCGAGTTCTGCATCTAAGAAAACCCAATTGAAACCAGCTTCTCTTTGATGAACCAATGACATGACAAAAAAAGTTAACTTCAGCATTGAGAACGAGAATGTGGAAACAACGAGAACACGGTCAGCATCTCTCACTGCCGCAAGCACGGTGGAATCCAGGACTGGCAGTTTTCGTTTCTGCCAAGAATCGTCATCGAAGACTGGAACCAGGTGCCCAAGGATGTAAGTCGCTGCGGTCAAGCCTACTGACCCTTTAGTGTCCATGGTCTGCAATAAACAGATTCTTTCTGTTGCTGTTGTTGAAGCACTTTGGACCTCCCATAGAAAAAAAAAGTGACAGAATAATTGACATGATGACTGCAGTCATTCTACAAGTAGAAGAAGAAGAAGAAAACTCTAATCACAGAGCCATCCAACAGCCATTTTGCGCTGAATATCAGAAGATTAGTGGTTTCTCGTTCTTTGTTTTCACTGTCCTAAATGTTATTTGTTTTTGCCTGTAGAAGACCCAAGAGGTCGAAATGCGTTGTGTTTTTGTCCTGTAATCTGTTTGTCTGTATCTGTGGTGGTAACTAACCCATTTTCTTTCTAAATTTTTCTCATCACAGACAAAACATGTCACAATGAGGTCCTGAATGAAGCGTTTCTCTAAGTCAGAGGGGGGAGGGGGGGGGGGGGGGCATAACATACATTTCATGCACTGAAAAACTTGGATTAACTTATTTTGGTACAACCCTGCGAGTCAAGAAGCATGACAATCCCACTACCACAGGCCTGAAGCAGCGGTTACATAACTACCTTTTTGCCCTGTCAATGCATGCATGCACCTTCACCCCCATCTCTTCCTCTTTTGCCCCCCCCCCCCCCACCTCCCCCCACCTCTCCTCTGATTTTCAAACAAATCCTGCTCTCTCTCTTATCTTTGTCTCCGCCTCAGGTCCTGATAAGATAAGATAATGTTGCTTATAGCCCAGCCGACCGCAAAGGGCCACATCAGGGCTGCAGGTCCTGATAACCTTTCTCGATATCCAAACTTTTACAAGAAGAAAAAAACAAACAAAAAAACTGAATAAACATCCGGTTTCACCCACCAAAAGCGCCCCAATAGAACACACTCCTGCCTCTCACCGCCACGCCGAACCCAACGCAACCCAACCCAACGCAAACGCAACAGCGTGGTTATGACACACACCACCACCACCACCACTACTAACCACCAACCCACCTCCACCACCAGCCAGCAAGCAGCATGCGCCGGACCGATCTGGAAGCGTCACAAACCAGACGTCATGTGACTCCCCGCTCTCAGACGCCGCGGAGTTAGAAGCAGCCCACTGTCCGACTGGCCATTTTGATTACGACACCCCCCAACTTGGCGTCTGGCTCCTCCTGCCAATTAACATTCTACTCCCCCTCCCCCCCCCCCCCCATCCCTTCCTCCCCTCCCCCTCTTGTTGTGTCTGCCAGCAGCCTCCTCACAGACAGTCCCGTCCCTCCCCTCCCCACTTTTCCACCCACCACCTCCCCCTCCTTCTTCCACGGGGCAATGACTTGGGACCCCTCTACTCCATCCCCCCCCCCCCCCTCCCAGCCCCCCTGCAGCGGACTCCCAGGCTTTAAGAGAGAGGACCTAATCTCCCTGTCCACCTCCCCCCCTCCCCCTCCGAATTCCCTCCTCCATTCCGCACCCCCCCCCCCCCACCCCCTCCCGTCAGCCGTGGAACGGATGGACACGCAACGTTAATTTACTGCTCCACTCGAGCGTTTCGCTTTCTCTTCTTCTTCTTCTCTCTCTCTCTCACCTCTACAATGTCCTCCCATACTTGCTCCTCCTCTTTCTTGCTTTCTTCCCCCTTCTGCCTTGTCCTCCTCCTCTCTCTCTCTCTCTCTCTCTCTCTCACACACACACACGTTTTATACATTCTTGTATTATAATATTCTTGAATGCATTTTGGTTGGTTGGTTGGTTGGCTGATTTTGTTTGTTTTGGTGTGTGTGTTCGTTCTTTAATTTAACGTCTATCCACCTAACAGTGATCTCAGACAGGAGAAGGTGTGTGTGTGTGAGAGAGAGAGAGAGAGAGAGAGAGAGAGAGAGAGAGAGAGAGAGAGAGAGAGAGAGAGAGAGAGAGAGTGGTATTTGTGTTGGGGGTGTTTTAAAGACAATGGCAGACTATGTTGTACATGGACCGATGTGCACATATCTCTCCTGCAAGAAAACATCAGATTCATTCATATCCTCGTTCTGTCACAGTGTCTCTTTCTCTCTTTGAACTCTTGTATGTTTTGTTCCTTCACTTGCTGTTGGAGGGAGGATTTTTTCCCCATTTGTTTTGTTTTGTTTTATTTTTGTTTCTAAAGATCATGGCAGACACAAAAGTTAATACCCAATAAGCACATGATTATCTCTGCTGCTGGAAAACAGATATTTCATCCATACACTCTCTCTTTAACCTCCTAACCCTCTCCTCTCTCTCAAATGACAAAATGTTCAAACTGAATTAACTGATGAGAATGCACATCAAAAAATGTTTTTAAAAAAGCGATTCTCATAAATTACCTGGCCTCAACACTGACACCAATCTTTCTTGGTCTTTTCATGTCTCTTAAGTCATAAACTTGTAATTCAATTCTTGTTGCTTCCAGCCCAGCCAGAACGTGCCATATCAGAGCTGTCACCTCACTGAAGGCAACTTCCAACATGGTAGTTACAACAAAAAAAGAAACACACAGCTCATTATAACAGATTTTCTATTTAAACACACACACACACACACACACACACACACACACACACACACACGAATAGAAAATCTTACATGCAGAAAAACTTTCTATCTTTCATAAACTCAAAAATCACATCAGCTGCAACATCTCTGAACAATGTAAAGTATTTATGTCGGACATCATGCAAGTCCCATTGCTCTCAAACTTTTTTTGTTTTGTTTTTGTTGATATAGTAGGTGACAGATCACATGGAATGCAGCACACAGCTTCTTCACCTTTTAAAAGAAATGAATGGGAGTAAATGGAGTGGCCTGTGTACACTTGGCACAAGACGCTTTCTTACATCAAGTGGCGCACAGTGAAAATTCTTTAAAATCTTGATGGATTTGGAAGAGTTTGTCATCTGTCTGTGAGTTCCATTCCTCTCGCCACACGACTCTGACATAGCCCTGAGCTCCAGGTTTCAAATCACTGCCAACAACAGAGAACCAGGTCAACTCTTTATTTGTGGCATTCACGGCAAGTTGATCAACCACTTCCTCGCCTTGAATGCTGAAATGATCATGAGCTCAAGCTGAAACTCTGTGAAGCCAAGCAAACACTATGTTGTAACCATCAGACTTCAGAGAGGAATGGCTACAGTTCAAATTCACCAGCTGATGGTGCTTTAGATAATGGCCAGCAATGGCCTCCAAAACAGAAAGGGAGTAGTCAGAGAGAATGAGAAAGTTTTCAACTTTTTCATTTAGAGACCGCTCAAAAAAAGTTACATCAGCTAAATAAAGCCCCCCTCCCCCCCCCCCCCCCCCCCTTTTTTTTTTCCCATCAGTATTCTCAAAAAATGATTCTTTCATGCATAGGTACGTACAGCCAGACACTGACTGTCTCAGCATTTTGGAACTTGATATGTTAAAAACTGTTTAAAACCACTCAGAAGTACATTATAAAGACATTTCATTAAGCTAACATACTGCTAAATCTAATCAGCTCTGCAAGCCAGTGACTGCAAAACAATATTCTTAGTCAAAGATGTTGATGCAATAAAGCTGACTATGAATAAAATTATGAACAAACTTGAATCTCACCAGTGAACCTCTCTGCCAGCAAGTCCCAGTGAATAATCCATGCACCAGATGCAAACACATTGTTCACTCTCCCACCACAGAATAGGTTTATTCATCTTTTCCTTCCCGGCTGGTAGAAAATCATGGAATGCAGCCCTCATCTACACAATAAAAATGGCTTCACATAATGCCAAAGATCTTGTCACAGTGATATCTTATTTGAACCTTTTCATCACAGCCTGTAAATTATTATGTTTCTTTTTCTCTTCACACCAGTAAGTGAGAGAATAAGTTCAACATGCTCGCATGCATGTTGAGTGCATGTTCGCATGCATGTGTGCACGTGCTTGTGTGCTTGTTCAAGTGTGTATGTGAATGAGCCTGTGTAGAAGAGAAGAGCAGCATGCCTTATCATGATATGTGTGTTTGAAACTATCTACATTTTTGTAGACTTGACTTTTCTCTTTCGTCGCATCATTTTCATAATAAGATTTGTCATGATCATCCATCTTGTTAATTATTTAATTTTGCATTCTGTGAGTGTGTGTGTGTGTGAGGGAGAAGAGAGAGAGAGAGAGAGAGAGAGAGAGAGAGAGAGAGAGAGAGAGAGAGAGAGAGAGAGAGAGAGAGTGTGTTTTGTGGGCATGGAGCACAGATATTTTCAGCTTATCTATATGCTCTGAATTCAAATACTTCTATTCATTTTTCTAACCATATTCAGTCACACAGGTATACACATTTGCATGCGCACATTTGCATGTACACATTACGTACCCACATGCGGTGCATACACACACACAACCGCACGCCCACGC
>CM031624.1:361721-366721 GCA_018398815.1 Conus ventricosus | reverse complement strand
ACATCTATGCCCTCAAGCAGTCAGTATGTATTCTATCCCCCCTCCCCCCCCCCCCCCCCGCCTACCCTCCCCCCCCCCCCCCCCCCCAAAAAAAAAAAAAGACAATAAAGCAGATGAGAAAGGCAGCCTAAGGGCTGCTGCCTGTGCCCTCTTCTCTTCCTTGACAGATTATGCGAAAAAAACAACACATCGCTAGGAAGTGTCAACCACCCCCCACGTAAATAATAAACTGCTTTGAAGCTAATAATCAATTTGTAATTAGGAAGGTCACAGTATTCGTGTGCAGTGGAAAGTTTAATCTGATGTATAAATGTAAACTGATCTTGGATCGGAGAACGGTGGTTGCAGATCCGTAACCACAGATCTGCCACCTAAACTTGATAGCTTCATCTTTCGACCAAATTTTATTATAATAAGGTCGACAGTTTCTTTTGCATAATCATTTTTCTTTCTTTTTTGTTGTTGTTGAAAATCTTGCACAACAAAAAAGGAAAAAAATCCTGCATCTGCTGTTTGATCTAGATCCCCACCAACATTTAAAGGAATCTGCCTTTGGGCCAAGTTCCTTCTTCTGACAAAATTTGGTTAAAATAAGCTCTGTATTTCTGTGTAATCCAGACAGACCATAAAAAAAGAAAAAAAAAAAAGCGCCAGACATAGGTGAAAACATTATTTCCTTGGCAAGGGAAGAAAATCAATACTTTTCTTCACATTCCCCCCCCCCCCCCCCCCCCCCCCTTCACTACAGATACTACTAATGCTGCTTTGGTATTCAGGGTTACTGTTAAAACCATACCTTACACTATTCTTGAGGTATAATGGTGTGTGTGTGTGTGTGTGTGTGTGTGTGTGTGTGTGTGTGTGTGTGTGTGTGTGTGTGCGCGTGCGCGCGTGTGTGTGTGTGTTTGTTTTGGTGACTGACACTGGCAAATGCAATTAATGAAATTGGAATTAATTGCTGACTGTTTCAAACTGATTCTGGCATTCAAACATGCAAATTATTCCTTTTGATGATTATCTTTTTTTTTTTTTCTCTAACCCAGTAGAGAGATGTTTTTTAATAAACACTGCTTCACTGGGTATGTGACTGCAGTTTCAGCTTTTATCTTAATAATAATAATACTAATGATTATTATGGTGCTTAATCTTACATCATAAGCCCTAAGCGCTTACAAATACAGAAAAGGTTAAAGAAAACAAATGAAAACAATAAGAAGATGAATATTGCAATAAGTACCATGCATCTACAAACAAGGTGCATACTCTCACACACACACACACACACACACACACACAATCCCACACACACTGTCGTACAACAACGGACACAACAGCATGCGCGCATAAACACATACACACACACACACCACCAAATGCCCACACACACACACACATACACTCACACACACATAGTCGTGCGCACGCACACACACACACACACACACACACACACACACACACACACATATTAGTCGCAGAATCAATCTGATGGGCAAGGATGGGGAAGAAAGAACTGCTATTGATAGGCGAAGAGGGGTTGTCTTAAGAGATGCCTTGAAGGAAGACAGAGAGTGTGAGAACTACGCAAAAGATAGTGGGAGTTTATTCCAAGACACCGGACCCTGAACAGAAAAAGAACGATCGCCATCTTTCCTGTGGTGTTCTTTCTGTCTTTTGTACTTGAAACTGGACCTGCACATCTGATGACACATACACGTTTGGCTGGTCCCTTCCCCTTTCACAACACACGAAACCAAAATGATTATGTAAGCAGCAGTTTGCTCTGGTCTGGTTTGGTCTGGTCTAGTTCAGGCTGGTTAGGTTAGGTTAGGTTAGGTTGTAGTCCAGTTAGTTTTAGGTTTATAAGTTATAACTACAGCATACTAACTTTGTGGAGGGGTGGAGGGGGGAGGGATGGGTGGAAGGGGGAGGAAGGGGGAGGGGGAAGAGGGAGAGGAAGGGGGAGGGGGAGGAGAAGGGGGGGGGGAGGCCCCATCCTGAAAAAGATGACTTCTGTATCTTCATATTTACAATAATGAATCACACATATTTACAGCATGGGAGCTTAAATGAAGGACATGCAAATGGTGGATGACACTTGGTAACGATGTGAACACCAGTCATTTTGCTTCTTTTTTTCTCCCCCCCCCCCCCCCCCTCCCCCCCGAGTTAAAAGAAAAAGTAATGATCAAAATGAACGAAAAGCATTTCAATAAAGCAAACAAGAAAACTGAAAAATAAAAATCAAATATAAACAAATCAGATGCTTTGAAATGAATGGCTGGAGTTCGTTCATTCCAGACACTGTGCACAACAGTGTCACTACCTCACCACCCCAAAACAGCTGGAATGCTATCAACTGTAACAGGAAAGGGGGGGGGGGGGGGGGGGGGGGATGTACAAGTTTCAAACTTTCGAAAAAAAAAAAAGAAAACCCAGAGAGAGGAGAATGGGACCATAAAGCGGGGAAAACAAGTCCATGAAAGAGAGAACAAAAAGAAGACAGAGACTCAAAAAAAAAAGAGAGAGACAGACAGAAAAGAGGACGCGCCTAGGAGGACAGAAGTTCCAAAGAAGTGAGATCTGTGGAGAAAGGGCTCCTAGTCCTAGCCTTCTCTGTGGAAGTGGGGTAAGGGTGGAGGGTGCCTAGCCCAGCCGCCCCTCCAAGAGTGATAACGTAGCAGCAGTAATATCCTGTTCTACAGAACATGTCTCCCAGAAAAAGGGTTGTTGGTTTGTTTAATTACTGGATCATGTCTTCACCTTGATTTAATGAATGAGATGACAGACACTGGGCTGCACTGATGTATGAATGACTGATGAAAAGTGAGCTGCACTGATGTATGACTGACTGATGAAAGTGAGCTGCACTGATGTATGAATGACTGATGAAAGGTGAGCTGAACTGATGTATGAATGACTGATGAAAAGTGAGCTGCAATGATGTATGAATGACTGATGGAAAGTGAGCTGCACTGATGTATGAATGACTGATGAAAGGTGAGCTGCACTGATGTATGAAGGACTGATGAAAGGTGAGCTGCACTGATGTATGAAGGACTGATGAAAGGTGAGCTGCACTGATGTATGAAGGACTGATGAAAGGTGAGCTGCACTGATGTATGAAGGACTGATGAAAGGTGAGCTGCACTGATGTATGAATGACTGATGAAAGGTGAGCTGCACTGATGTATGAATGACTGATGAAAAGTGAGCTGCACTGATGTATGAATGACGGATGAAAAGCGAAGTTCAAAGTGGTCATCTGGAGTTTTTATTTCAAAATGGACAAAACTCTCCATTCTTTAAATGATTAAAGAGATCAAAAATAGACTTCTTTTTTTAAGTACATGTTACTGGTCTCCTTTTGAAGATAATGATTAACATAGTCTATCCTGAGTATTCAGTGATCTGTTTTACACACAGCATCCAGTATATATATAAAAAATATCATGAATGTACACAATTTAATTAGTCGATTTATTTAATGCAGTGATGTCAGCAAAGCTGATGCAGCATACCAAACCATCAGAGCAGCATCAACAAGGCAATGCACCACTTTCAACACCTGCAACCTATGCAGACCAAACCATCAGGAGCAGCATCAACAAGGCAATGCACCACTTTCAACACCTGCAACCTATGCAGACCAAACCATCAGGAGCAGCATCAACAAGGCAATGCACCACTTTCAACACCTGCAACCTATGCAGACTGCCAAGGCCCTCTGGCTCCACAAGGAGATCAGAATTAATTTTAATATATTAATATTATGAATACTTATATAGCGCCTATCCTCGGCTTGAGGCCAAGCTCTAAGCGCTTTACAATCCACACTCGTTTACACAATGAGCTGCCTACCTGGGTAGTGCCGACTGAAGAGCTACCAGCTGGTGCTTCATTCAGTCGTTTCCCGTGTCATATTGCTTATTAAAAACCTTTCTTTCTCCCTAAAAAAATCTTGGATCAAATGAAAAGTATTTACCTCTGACAGTGACATAAAGTAGAGAATCACATCTGGTGGAACAGAAGTAGCAGAACAAGAAGGACTGATGAAGAAGATATTGAAGAAGAAGAAGAAGAAGACACTGAAGAAGAAGAAGAAGAAGACATTGAATAAGAAGAAGAAGAAGAAGAAGAAGAAGAAGGAGAAGAAAGAAAGAGAGAGAGAGAGAGAGAGAGAGAGAGAGAGAGAGAGAGAGAGAGAGAGAGAGAGAGAGAGACAGACAGACAGACAGAGAGAGAGGCAGACAGAGACAGAGAGACAGAAAGACAGACAGACAGAGACAGAGAGAGGAAGAGAGGGCGAAAGAGAGAGAGAGAGATGCAGAGACAGAAAGTCAGGGTGAGAGAAGAGAGAGAGAGAGAGAGAGAGAGAGAGAGAGAGAGAGAGAGAGAGAGAGAGAGAGAGAGAGAGAGAGAGAGAGCGAGAGAGAGAGAGAGGCACAGACAGGCAAAGACAGAGAGAGAGAGAGAGAGAGAGAGAGAGAGAGAGAGAGAGAGAGAGAGAGAGAGAGAGAGAGAGAGAGAGCAAGTGAGAGAGGAGAAGGGGGAGGTGCAGATTGAGGGGGAGGAGAGATGGGAAGAATCCTTTTCATCCGATGAGGCTGAGGAGGCAGGTGATCCGTGACAAAACGGCTCCAGGCGCCAGTCTCCCACAGCCTCATCTCCCACCACTGATGCCAACTTCAGACGGTCCCGTCCACGCAACTCCTTACTCTCCAACCCCTCCCCCCCCCCCCCCCACCTCCTCAGCCCCCCCCTCCCCTCCCTGCCAACGCATCCCGCCGTCCCATCCTCTTCAATCCTCTAGTACTCCGTCGTTACCTCTCCCCCCCCCCCCCCCCCCCCCCCCCCCCCCCCCTGCATTTTGTTCTCTAGGCGTCTGTTCTGCGTCTCTACTGCGGGACAGACAGACAGACGTAGTAGGTGTCCAACGCCTGAATCAAAATTAGTAAATGACTTCATCTTCTTCCTCCTAACCCCCTCGCCCGCCCCGC
>CM031624.1:354221-359221 GCA_018398815.1 Conus ventricosus | reverse complement strand
GCCCCCCCCCCCTCCAAAGCAATGTGGCAGAAGGACGTTTCTGCCCCCCCCCCCCCGCCCCCCCCCCCCCCCCCCCCCCAAGAAATGTGGCAGAAGGACGTTTCTGCCCCCCAAAGAAATGTGGCAGAATGTGTTTCTGCTTCCTCCAAAGAAATGTGGCAGAAGTAAGTTTCTGCTCCCCCAAAGAAATGTGGCAGAATGTGTTTCTGCTTCCTCCAAAGAAATGTGGCAGAAGGAAGTTTCTGCTCCCCCAAAGAAATGTGGCAGAATGTATTTCTGCTTCCTCCAAAGAAATGTGGCAGAAGGAAGTTTCTGCTCCCCCAAAGAAATGTGGCAGAATGTGTTTCTGCTTCCTCCAAAGAAATGTGGCAGAAGGAAGTTTCTGCTCCCCTAAAGAAATGTGTCTGAAGGTGTTTCTGCTCCCCTAAAGAAATGTGTCAGAAGGAAGTTTCTGCTCCCCTAAAAAAATGTGTCAGAAGAAAGTTTCTGCTCCCCTAAAGAAATGTGTCAGAAGGAAGTTTCTGCTCCCCTAAAGAAATGTGTCAGAAGGAAGTTTCTGCTCCCCTAAAGAAATGTGGCAGAAGAAAGTTTCTGCTCCCCTAAAGAAATGTGTCAGCTGCTCCCTGAAGAAATGTGACAAAAGGTGTTTCTGCTCCGCTAAAGAAATGTGGCAGAAGGAAGTTTCTGCTCCCCCAAAGAAATAGGTCAGAAGTAAGTTTCTTCGCCCCAAAACAAATGTGGCAAAGTGTTCTGTGACAGGTGTTTCTGCTCCCCAAAGAAATGTGGCAGAAGGTGTTTCTGGTCCCCCAAAGAAATGTGGCAGAAGGTGTTTCTGCTCCCCCAAAGCAATGTGGCAGAAGTCTCTGCTCCCTCCAAAGAAATGTGGCAGAAGGTGTTTCTGCTCCCCCAAAGAAATGTGGCAGAAGGTGTTTCTGCTCCCCAAAGAAATGTGGCAGAAAGTGTTTCTGCTCCCCCAAAGAAATGTGGCAGAAGGTGTTTCTGCTCCCCCAAAGAAATCTGGCAGAAGGTGTTTCTGCTCCCCCAAAGAAATGTGGCAGAAGGTGTTTCTGCTCAACCAAAGAAATGTGGCAGAAGGTGTTTCTGCTCCCCCAAAGAAATGTGGCAGAAAGTGTTTCTTCTCCCCCCAAGAAATGTGGCAGAAGGTGTTTCTGCTCCCCCAAAGAAATGTGTCAGACGTTTCTGCTTCCTCCAAAGAAATGTGGCAGAAGGTGTTTCTGCTCAACCAAAGAAATGTGGCAGAAGATGTTTCTGGTCCCTTCGAAGAAATGTGGCAGAAGATGTTTCTGCTCCCTCCAAAGAAATGTGGCAGAAGGTGTTTCTGCTCCCTCCAAAGAAATGTGGCAGAAGGTGTTTCTGCTCCCCAAAGAAATGTGGCAGAAGGTGTTTCTGCTCCCCCAAAGAAATGTGGCAGAAGATGTTTCTCCTCCCTCCAAAGAAATGTGGCAGAAGGTGTTTCTGCTCCCTCCAAAGAAATGTGGCAGAAGGTGTTTCTGCTCCCCCAAAGAAATCTGGCAGAAGGTGTTTCTGCTCCCCCAAAGAAATGTGGCAGAAGGTATTTCTGTTCCCCCAAAGAAATGTGGCAGAAGTTTCTGCTCCCTCCAAAGAAATGTGGCAGAAGGTGTTTCTGCTCCCCCAAAGAAATGTGGCAGGTGTTTCTGCTCCCCCAAAGAAATGTGGCAGAAGGTGTTTCTGCTCCCCTAAAGAAATATGTCAGAAGTCTCTGCTCCCTGCAAAGAAATGTGGCAGAAGATGTTTCTGCTCCACCCCAAAATGTAGCAAAAGGAAGTTTCTGCTCCCCCAAACAAATGTGGCAGAAGTTTCTGCTCCCTGGAGGCTGGAATTTCCTAAGCCAGAAAACCGATATTCACAAAAATGCAATGGCAAATGGGTTACAATCTGTGATTTTCATTCCATCTTTTTTCAATCTATCTTTTTTTTTTCCAAAGGGGTTAAAGTTACATTCTTTTATAGTCAAACTAAGCATGGTGGCCAAATTCAAATCCGCATTGCCATTAATGTTAAACAGGGATCTGTTAGTCTGTGGTTGAAATCCAAGCGTGGTCCTGAAAACACAACATGAACGTCTAATATCACTTAATGTGGAAAGACGTTAAACTGAAGACAACAACAAAACAACAACATGATCCGACTAAAATCGATTTATCACCAACCAGATCAGATCACATGAAAAAATTCTGATCTTCATCAAAAACTCTCCTCCGATAGAGCATGGAGAACGTGTAAGGTCATCAGTGGATCCGAGGTAAAACGTCATCCATGTGGATGGGAAAAAAAATATTTTTCACGACCAGCTATATGAACAAAGTACAACACAGATGAGCATAATTCTGCATGTGTGTGTGTGTGTGTGTGTGTGTGTGTGTGTGTGATTGTGTGTGTGTGTGTGTGTGTGTGTGTGTGTGTGTGTGTGTGTGTGTGTGTGTGTGTGTGTGTGCGTGCGTGTGCGTGTGTGTGCGCACACCTGTGTGTGTGTGTGTGTGTGTGTGTGTGTGTGTGTGTGTGTGTGTGTGTGTGTGTGTGTGTGTGCGTATGTGTGTGTGTGTGTGTGTGTGTGCATGTGTGCATGAGCATGCATGTGCATGTATACATTTCTCTGTGTGTGCTTGCATGTATGTGTGCGGGCTGATTTTTTTTCCTCATGATCTCTTAGCCCTTTTTCAAATGCACAATTCAGTATATGTTCAGGCATAACAGACAACTGACCCTTTAAAAAGAAAAAAGAAAAAAAATGATAATAATAAAAACTTATTGGAAACTTTGCTCTTTCCAATAACAGGACATGCATGAGACAATGACATCCACAGCCATGGGCTATCAATCATGTTCACATCAGGATAATTGCTGTCATGTCACGATTTCACAAGACCCAGCTGCTGCTATTGTAAAGTATCTTTCACTCTCTGTGATTCCTCAGACTGCTTAGAAGAATCTCACTCTCAGCAACATTCACCCTGACACTTTGCAGTCCGTTAAAAGTAGGTACACATCAAGTTGTTAAGACACCTTCTGAAAACCAGTCTGCAGTCCCATAGGGAAAGAAAGAGATGATTAGACTTTGATCCAGTCTGTGATCAAATGAGCATGTTGAAGAACAGATTCTAATTTTCATACAGAGAAATTGGGATAGGGGGTGGGGGTGGGGGCCTGGGAATGAGAAGTTGAGGGAAGGGTGGGGCGGGGAGGGGGGGGGGGGGGGGGTAGGCGTGAGACTGACAAGAACACAACAAGAACAACCACACATACACGCGGGGTGGGGGTGGGGGTGGGGGTCAAAAGTCTACTTGAGCGATGGACAGACACAATCAATGCAGGGAGGGAGGAAAGGCTGCGGGGGGGGGGGGGGAGAGAGAGAGAGAGAGAGAGAGAGAGAGAGAGAGAGAGAGAGAGAGAGAGAGAGAGAGAGAGAGAGAGGAGAGAGAGAGAGCAATACGCTTTTTTTGGCTGACTCAAGCACATCTCAGTTACAGAGAGCCGACACAACGCACTTTATAAGCCAAGTGGACTGGTGACACAATGACAAATTGTGCATCAGCACTTCAAAGAGACTGAGACATGACAGTCAAGTCACGCTGTTAACAGCGCGGCTAATACCATGGCCATACATCGATTTCTTAAGACAGAGAGAGACAGAGAGGGGGGGGGGGTTAGGACTGGGAAGAATGGGGAAGGACAGGGGGGGGGGGGGGGGGGGGGGGGCAGTGGGCTGAAAATTACACACAGTAAGGAAATGGGAGAGAAAGAAGGGGGAAAGGGGGAGGGAGAAGAGATGCACAAAGACAGACAGAGAGAGAGAGAGAGAGAGAGAGAGAGAGGGGAGAGAGAGAGAGAGAGAGAGAGAGAGAGAGAGAGAGAGAGCCAGAGAGTGATTCAGATTCAAATTGTTTATAGCAAAGCCAGCCGTAGGGGTCCATGTTATGCTGAAGCTATATTAAAATCGATTCCATGTATGTATGTGTGTACTTTACAGAGAGAGAGAGAGAGAGAGAGAGAGAGAGAGAGAGAGAGAGAGAGAGAGAGAGAGAGAGAGAGAGGAGGGAGGAGGGAGGGAGGGAGGGAGGGAGGGAGGGAGGGAGGGAGACAGAGAACGAACAAACAAATTTTACTTATGAGGGTAATGGAATGAGCACAACTATTCTTTTTACATCCAACCCTCTAGGCAAGAACAAAAATTACATACGTTGTAAGAAAGAAAAATCAAACAATGCATATGAAAAAAAATGCAACAAAAAATTAAGAGAGAGAGAGAGGAGAGAGAGAGAGAGAGAGAGAGAGAGAGAGAGAGAGAGAGAGAGAGAGAAGAGGGTGAGAAAAGAGGGAGAAAGAGAAAAGAGAGAGAGAGAGAGAGAGAGAGAGAGAGAGAGAGAGAGAGAGAGAGAGAGAGAGAGAGAGAGAGAAGAGGGTGAGAGAAGAGGGAGACAGAGAAGAGAGAGAGAGAGAGAGAGAGAGAGAGAGAGAGAGAGAGAGAGGAGAGAGAGAGAAAGAGAGTTGAAGTAGGAAGATTGGGGTCAACCAGTCCATTTCAAACGTTCAAAATGGCTGAAAACTGTATTTACCTTCCACCAAAAATATGATCAGATCAAACTAAAAACACTTGATCTCTTTATGAAAAACAACTGAATCTCTTTCAACAAGTCAAAAAGTATGTCTGACAGAAAATCTTCGAGTAAAGTTTTGTTTGTTTGTTTGTCTTTGCCTGGGAGCTGCTGTTAAGTGCTTACGTCTTGTGATGTCAGACCTCAATCCTTTACACTCCCTCAGACGTTTGACAGGGAGCGGAAGATCACCGAGACAGACATGGAGACAGACATGGAGACAGATTGGCCGACACCCAGGCTGACAACCTGAGACAAGGAGACAGACGGGCACCAAAGGGAGGAGAGAAGACAACAGAAGAACTCATCACATTAAAAAACACACAAAAAAACAAAAAAAACCCCAAAGTGTGTGTGTGTGAGAGA
>CM031624.1:316721-344221 GCA_018398815.1 Conus ventricosus | reverse complement strand
CCCCCTGCACCGTTTCAGTGCAAAGGAGATTTGCCTGGCTAAGAAGTTATCCAAACCAAATGAGATTTGCCTGGCTAAGAAGTTATCCAAACCAAATGAGATTTGCCTGGCTAAGAAGTTATCCAAACCAAATGAGATCTGCCTGGCTACGAGAAGTTATCCAAACCAAAGGAGATTTGCCTGGCTAAGAGAAGTTATCCAAACCAAATGAGATCTGCCTGGCTAAGAAGTTATCCAAACCAAATGAGATTTGCCTGGCTAAGAAGTTATCCAAACCAAATGAGATTTGCCTGAGCTGGCTAAGAAGTTATCCAAACCAAACGAGATTTGCCTGGCTAAGAAGTTATCCAAACCAAATGAGATTTGCCTGGCTAAGAAGTTATCCAAACCAAGTGAGATCTGCCTGGCTACGAGAAGTTATCCAAACCAAATGAGATTTTGCCTGTCAAAGCAGTTATCCAAGCCAAATGAGATCTGCCTGGCTAATAGAAGTTATCCAAACCAAATGAGATTTGCCTGGCTAATAGAAGTTATCCAAACCAAATGAGATTTGCCTGGCTAAGAAGTTATCCAAGCCAAATGAGATTTGCCTGGCTAAGAAGTTATCCAAACCAAATGAGATCTGCCTGGCTAAGAGAAGTTATCCAAACCAAATGAGATCTGCCTGGCTAAGAAGTTATCCAAAACCAAATGAGATCTGCCTGGCTAAGAGAAGTTATCCAAACCAAATGAGATCTGCCTGGTTAAGAAGTTATCCAAACCAAATGAGATCTGCCTGGCTAAGAGAAGTTATCCAAACCAAATGAGATCTGCCTGGCTAAGAAGTTATCCAAGCCAAATGAGATTTGCCTGGCTAAGAAGTTATCCAAACCAAATGAGATTTGCCTGGCTAAGAAGTTATCCAAACCAAATGAGATTTGCCTGGCTAAGAAGTTATCCAAGCCAAATGAGATCTGCCTGGCTAATAGAAGTTATCCAAACCAAATGAGATTTGCCTGGCTAATAGAAGTTATCCAAACCAAATGAATTTGCCTGGCTAAGAAGTTATCCAAGCCAAATGAGATTTGCCTGGCTAAGAAGTTATCCAAACCAAATGAGATCTGCCTGGCTAAGAGAAGTTATCCAAACCAAATGAGATCTGCCTGGCTAAGAAGTTATCCAAACCAAATGAGATCTGCCTGGCTAAGAGAAGTTATCCAAACCAAATGAGATCTGCCTGGTTAAGAAGTTATCCAAACCAAATGAGATCTGCCTGGCTAAGAGAAGTTATCCAAACCAAATGAGATCTGCCTGGCTAAAAGTTATCCAAGCCAAATGAGATTTGCCTGGCTAAGAAGTTATCCAAACCAAATGAGATTTGCCTGGCTAAGAGAAGTTATCCAAACCAAATGAGATCTGCCTGGCTAAGAAGTTATCCAAGCCAAATGAGATTTGCCTGGCTAAGAAGTTATCCAAACCAAATGAGATTTGCCTGGCTAAGAAGTTATCCAAACCAAATGAGATTTGCCTGGCTAAGAAGTTATCCAAGCCAAATCAGATTTGCCTGGCTAAGAAGTTATCCAAACCAAATGAGATTTGCCTGGCTAAAGAAGTTATCCAAACCAAATGAGATTTGCCTGGCTAAGAAGTTATCCAAACCAAATGAGATTTGCCTGGCTAAGAAGTTATCCAAGCCAAATCAGATCTGCCTGGCTAAGAAGTTATCCAAACCAACCCACATTACAAAAACCTTCGCAGCTTTTTTGCACTAACCAGAGCAACACATGGCGAGAAGAACAATGCTCCCGGATTCAACAGTATATACCAGCCATTAAGCAGTCCGATCCAGCATCAGAACACAATCATGAGAGAACGCCTAAAGCCTGTCTCAACACCTGGCGGCAGTGGAAACACTGACTTGCCCTCAAGAGGTGGTATGGAACTCAACAGCATCACAAAGACGTCTCATGCAGCCACAGAGGCTCTGGAACTGGCTACAACCAAACAAGACCAAGACCAGCCTGCTCTTCCCATAAACTGATCGAGTAAGAAGTATTGCTTGCCGACCTTTTCTATAGCTGTTAAATACTTCCTTTTTTTTGCTTTTGAAAAAAGGTGTTTGAATTTTTGTTGAGAGGTGAAGTTCTTTTACGGACTATACTGACGATACCTTTCCCATACAGTCCTTCTAATGAGACTATAAACCGAGGTTCCGTATGTGAACGCACGCATAACATCTTGCACACAAGTAAAATCCCGTCACCAACTTTCGGAAGAGAAGGCCAATTTGGCCGCTGGTATGGATGACATGTTACACATAGCATGCACCCTGCGTGAGAAATGGAAAGAAGAAGGAAGTAAGGAAACTGAGCGAACGATATTGACTGGATGACACGGGAAACGACTAAATGATGATGCGCCAGCTGACAGCTCTTCAGTCGGCACTACCCAGGTAGGCACCTCGTTGTGTAAACAAGTGTGGATTGTAAAGCGCTTAGAGCTCATGGTCTCTAGCTGAGGATAGGCGTTATATAAGTATCATAAAAAAAATAAAACCTGTTGCAAATAGAGGTGTTTTTTTTGTTGTTTTTTTTCATTTATAAATCTTGTCTGTTCTTTGCTAGTATAACCATTTTTAGCTGCAAAATTTCTTACAAATTCATTTACTTTTCTGTACGCTCTCTCTCTCTCTCTCTCTCTCTCTCTCTCTCACACACACACACACACACACACACACACACACACACACACACACACATTCACTCGGTGCGATAATTCCAAGATACACCCACACCAAGTGTGGAGAGATGTTAGGAAAGATGTCCTTTCATCCCCCTCTACCCCCACTACCGATGAGACAGAATGCTCATCAAAGACCACGCCGTTGTGGAAATAATGAAGAACTTCTCCAGCTGCACAGAAGTCCTGGAGTTTTTGTTTCACAAAATCAATATTCCTCTTTGACAAACAGCTTTCATGTGAACGATGGAGGAAGGTGAGGGGGGGGGGGGGGGGGGGGGGGGGGGGGGGGGGGAGAGCGACGGACGGGGAGGGGGTGCGGGAGTAAAGAAAGATCGTTCCAACATTATGAATACGCTTGTAGCCCTAATGTGACATCCAACCCATCTCCATATTGACAAAAAGCAGCTTTCGCACGGAAAAAAGGGGGTGGGGGTGGGGTGGGGGGCAGAGATGGGGCAAGATAAGGATGAGAGAGTAATCTTTCCTGACCTTACTTTAAAAAAAAAAAAGAAGACAGAGACTAAAGTGGGGGTACCACCAGTGTGTTTGTGTGTGTGTGTGTGGTGGTGAGCAGCCGGTACAACGAATGGTTATGCAGACTCAAAATTTCATGGTGTCCCAAACCAGACATAAACCCCCCCCCCCCCCCCCTCCACCCCTCCCTCCCAAGAAACATTCCCTCCCCCGAGTCGAGTCGGGGAAAGTACTAGTGGTACAGTACGCCTATAACCGTTCAAAGTGGTGAAGGGGAAAGTACTAGTGGTACAGTAAAGCCTATACCGTTCAAAGTGTGGAAGGGGGAAAATACTAGTGGTACAGTACGCCTATACCGTTCAAAGTGGTGGAAGGGTGGGGTAAACCCCACCATTAGTGTACAGTACGCCTATACCGTTCAAAGTGGTGGAAGGGTGGGTACCACACCATTTTTCTGGTACCACCACCGGAGAAAGTCCACTACTTGGTACATAACCTAGAGAAAGTTTCTCTGGTACCACACATACACACACACACACACAAACGACCCCCCCCCCCCCCCCCCCCCCACCTCCTAAAAACGATGGAAGGCCACAGTACCATCAGCTGGACTACTAGTCTGCCTTATAACCGGCAACCAACCCAAGCTGCAAGCTGACAACAGCAGCAACCGAACAGTCACGTCAGGCAGGGGAGTAGTATAGAGGAGGCAGGCGACGGCGAACCAGCAGCGAACGGCACGAGCAAAGCGCGCGAGCGAAAGTGGTGGCAGGCAGGGAAGCAACCAGACAGACGACTCCTCCGTGTAGGCCTAACTACTACTTTCACCGAGCCAGATGAAGGAGCAAGCGCGCGCGTCGCCGCCGCCGCCGTGTCCCGTTCCCCACCCTCCGCTTGGCATTTCGCCCCCAGCCTGACCTCTGACCCAGACAGACTGACCTACATCCGTGGCAGTGTGCCAGCCAGCCAGTCAGCCATCCCCCCCTTCCGACCATCTCCCTTGTCTAGCTGCTGGCTTGCCTCCTCGTCGACGGGCTAGCTAGCAGCCTATTTTTTTATGTTTGATCTTTTTATATTCTCTCTCTTTTTCCCCCCATCGGCTCTGTGTGTGTGTGTTGTGTGTGTGTGTGTCGCGCCGCGTATGTGTGTATTTGTGCGTGTGCGTGTGTGTGTGTGGTTGGTTTGGTATTGGTGGCGTGAAGTCGTCGTCGGTGTCTGCCCGTTTACCCAGCGATCCGCCAAGCCAAAGTCTCTTGGTGGGCTGTGTTTCTGTCCCTGATTGAACAGCCGGGAGGGTGAATGGTGGGTGTGTGTGTGTGTGTCAGCCATAAAGTACATCCCTGATCTCTCTCTCTCAGCTCAGTGACAGGTGTTTTATCTGCAACTGTTTCGATCTCCCCTTTCCTCTTCACGCTCAAACTCCTGTCCCTCTCACCTGTCATTCTCCTTCCCTATCCCCCCGCCTTCCCTCACGCGTGTGCTAGTCCGCACACGAACCCTCGAAGCCAACGAACGTTCACAAAAAAAAAAAAAACAAACAAACAAAAAAAACGAATAAAAGGCCTGAAGATAAATCTAGTCGTCGTTGTTGTTGGGGTGTTTTTATTTTTTATTATTTCGAAGCCCATATTTACTGCACGATTGATTTGAGACAAGGTCATCATCAGTTCAGCTTGAGATTTGTCAAAACTTGCATTCGTCGTACTCGTAAACCCTTTAAGTAGATTTTTCGCTGATCGAATTCAACTTTTGAATGCGTTGCTATTAGCATTGTTTTGTGCTCTTTCGATGTCCATTGGTCGTTTGTTCCCCAGAGGTGCAATTTTGTTTCTAAACGAACCATTTGGTAAGTACGTGCGGGAAAAAACCCTCTAAAAATTCACATCATTAAAATGTTTGACAAAATCCTGCAGGATCGCTTCTAATTCTTCTTTATCGTTAAAATGGGGAATTAAGATGCTGCTGCACCTACAACCTTTACATCACGTTTCCTCTTTGTTGTTTCCAGCTTAGCAACCTTCTCCGTCAAAGTGTGACTGTCCTTTCGAACCCGTTACCAAAATTAATAGTAGAACCACAACCCCAAATGGGGTAATCCCTGCAGTTCCCTTCACAGTTATCCTTCACAGTTTCCCTTCCCTACTGCGCGACGGCCTACTGCTCACAGTTACCCCCCCCCCCCCCCCCCCCCCACACACACACACCCCGCTCTGTATTTTGTCTGTGCTAAAGCAAGTGTGGTGTGTGTGTGCGCGCGCGGTGATGTGCGTGTGTGTGAGTGTGCGTGCGTGTGCGAGTGTGTGTGTGTTCTGAAAAAGAAAGAAAGGCACAATGAAAATGAAAAAACAACCAAACAAGAAAACCTTTTTATTTTCCGTATAGCGTTTCTCCCCCAAAGACACGGGAGTCCATGCAAATAGTTGTAGCTAATCTCACGCAATTTACACATTACTTAAGCACACACATACCTATACTTCCATTTGCACCTCTCACACTCACGCCCGTCTTCTTCCTCAATCCCCTTTCCTCCCCCCCCCCCCCCCCTCCCTCACTCTTTCCTCCATCCCAACCCCCCTACTCACCACCACTTAGTATACATACATTTATTCCCAATTCCCAGTCAGACCCAACTGTCAAATCCAAATTTGTACAGCAGCAAGCTAAACCACCACCACCATTTCATACGCACGTAACGTTTCATGTTCATGATCATGAAAAAAAAGCCTACTCGAAAATTACAATACATGTAATTATTTTTTCCTTTTTAAAATTTTTTTTTTTAATTTTGCATTCAGAGAGCAACCTATCTTGCCAGTTCTCTTTACACGTTTCCACTGTCATAGAACGGAATGCTGGTCACCTGATTTAGCTGAGCATGATTCCAGTGATAACACATGCTTTGGGCCACCCCTGTAGGTGCCACAAAGGTCTGTCAGTCCAGTCAGATTGATCATGTCCGTCCCCTCTTGTATGGGAGTATGTTACGAGTACTCTTTTAAAGAGAAGCTTGTGATTTGAATGTAGTTCAGCAGCATTATTATTATTTTTTTTTCTTTTGTCTGCAAAAGCCTCTCATTCTCTCTTTCATTACAGTTACTGAAAATATAGGGAGGAGCTGAGTGTGTGTGGTGTGTGTGTGTGTTGTGTGTGTTGTGGGTAGTGTGGGTGTGTGTGTGTGTGAGGTGAGTGTGATGTGTGTGTGTGTGTGTATGGAGAGAGAGAGAGAGAGAGAGAGAGAGAGAGCGAGGAGAGAGAGAGTGGGTGTGAGGGTGAGTGTTGTTGTAGCTGTAGGGAAGGGTGAAGAAGTGGGGAGAAGCGAGCTGAGAATAGGGCTTCTATCCCACGGGGGACACGTAAAAATGTACATCTGCTGTGGGTGGACTGACTGGTTCAGTTTGATAAAACAAGCTCAGCAGCGGACACTGCAATCTCTAGAGGAGTACACAATCAAAACACATACAGCGTAACAAAAACAAACAAACAAAAACAGCATTCTCATGATTGGCCATTACTGCAGAAAACAAACAAAATGCCTATTCACACTTTCTTAAACTACTAAGTTATTATACCCTTGACATCAACAAACAGAATTATGGCTCTTTCTTTGATAGGGGAATATGCGAAACTGCTCATTTTGGGGGCCCCCAAACAACAACAAAAAAAAACATAAATAAAGGAAAAAAAAAGAAAAAAAGGAAAAAGAAAAACGCGCTTTCATCATGTTCTATTCTTGAAAAAGTGTAGTAATGTCAAGTCGTAGCAAACATCCAATAACTTCAGAGCAACCAACGCCTTCTCATCCACAGCACAGTGTCTTATCTTCTCTAAAGAGGAGGGATGGCAGGGTGGGGGGGGGGGGGGGGGGGGGAGTGAGGGGGGGGAGGGGGGGGGAAGATGATGTTCCATGCTGCAGTCAAGTATGCAGCCAGGCTGGTCTGAGGTCTGCAGCTGGTGTGGCACTGCCTGTCAGATGATGCCAGAGGAGTTTATCCGACCGAGATCAGTGAGAGCAAGGAGAGAGAGGAGGAGAGCGAGAGCGGAGAGAGAGATGAGAGAGAGAGAGAGGAGAGAGCGAAGGGCAGAGAGATTAGAGGAGAGGAGAGATGGCCAGTATTCATGATGTTTAAGTTTTGCGGTGTTCAGGTGGTTCTGTGTCACAAAAGTGATGGGCTTGCCGACATCACGCTTGATACATAACAGCTGCCCCCCCCCCCCTCCCACCCCCCCCCCCCCCCCCCCCCCCCCCCCCCCCCCCCCCCCCAATCCCCCAGGAGAAAAGTGCTGCTAATGAGAAGGTAATGCATGCAGTAATCCCAATAACCGAGGGGCCCCCAATCCACCCATTACTGAGGACGTTCACTTCAGACTCTGGAACCTCCGAGCAGTTATCTTCTCCATTAGAAATTGTCAGTTTGATGTAACCAAAAAATCCAACATGAAATTCAACAGAGGGTGGTAACTTTCTTTAGTTAGAGCGTATTAGGTCTCTGTTCCCAGTTTGTCTCTGTTGTGTTTTGTGAACACGACCTGCCCACCCACTCAGATTTTGTCACGTTTCAAATCAGACTTTCAAGAAATATTTCTGGTATTGTGGGTATGGTGGATGTTTTATTCCATCACAAATACACACAAACCAAAATGTTTTGCAACTGACATTATTGTAACAGCATTTCCCATACTGCAGTTTCATTGTCCCGAGTGTTGTTTATCTTGCCTGAAGAAGACCTAAGAGGTCAATACACGTCATGTTTTGTCTTGTCTTGTAGCAAACATCCACTAACTTCCAGTGCATCCATCGCCTTCTCATCAACAGCACCAGTCGTCTCATCTCCAAAGAGGGGGGTGGGGGGGAGGTCCATGTTGTTTGGCCGTGTTATTTCAATCATTTTTTTTTAAAAAAAGATTTCTCTTCAAACTCAACATTTTTCTAGACCGCCTCATCCCACTCCTTGGAGTGAGACTTCAACAGACCCTGTCAGAGCATGCACACACAGCACTTGCAGGGCACTAGGGCAGCACAGACCTCCACAGTTGAGCAGCTCCTGGATGTTCCCACTGATCCATATCTGCAGCACTGATCCACATTTCAAACAGTATAAGAGGTCTGTTTTTGAACCACATTTTATTTTTTCATCAAGTTTCCTTCAAATGGATTCAGTGGTTTGGGAGTAGGGGGGGGGGGGGGGGGGCCCTGCAGAATGAATCTTTTAATCTGCTCTTGGACCTAAATATGTGTCATGGTTCTGCACAAAAAATGAATGGGGTTTATATATTATACTACGGCCATATTCCATCTTTCTAGAAAGTTTCATAAAAAGTCAGTTCAGCAGTGTTTGCAAAATCTTGCTGACAGGGGAAAAAACAACCTCAAGACTGTTTACAAAACAAACAAGGAAACAAAAAAAAAAGCCCCATAACCTCTTTGGCAGATGTAAGCTAACAAATGTTCTTTTTTTTCCCCCCAAACTTGCACTCATACACATGTCAATTCCATCTTCCTTTGAAGGGCAGGCTTTATGCCACAAGAAAAAACATAAAAGGGGAAAAAAAACAAACAAACATACACACAAAGAAAAAACCTGCACACAGGTGTCATGGTTCAGTGTCATCCCCAGAACGGAATATGGCCACCTTAATGGGGAGGATTCAAACTGATCACATGTAGTACCCCAAATCTCACCTGCCCTGTGGCAAACCTCAACATTTCAAGTTGAGGAACAATGAATAAGTCTTCTATTTTCACGTCATGCAGTTCTGCTGAGGGCAGTGGCTATTGGTTGCCTTTCTCCTACATGGATTAGACAGATATACTGCATAGAGTTATAATAGCCACAAACAACTCTCAGACATGTATGCTTCCTGATGGAGTCCATGCCATACTGATTATTTTGACGCTCAGATCCTCAGGGTCACGAATGCTTTTTTCACCGGCATTGACAAATTACACAGCCATGCCCGGCAGTCGTTTGTCTGTCTGTGTAAGTTGGTCTGCCTGATTTGTTTTACTTTCAGACCTGTCTCCATTGCACTGCTGCTGTTTGTCCATCTTCCAGGCGACATCTGCCCGCATACACACTTCCCTGTTTAGATTTAGTTATAGCATTCATGTGTTAGCTTGGTACTTTCATCTACTGCAATGCCAGGCAGCATATGTGTCCACAGATAGGCTGTGTTGCCAGTTTGCAAATCTCTGTGTCGGTTCGATTTTCACCTGATGCAGGCAATGTCTTTCACACATAATATCTGATTGATGCCGAAAATGATAGTGTGTAATTTTCATACAGTGCTATACTTTTGCCCAGAAGACTCACAATGCTTCGGATGAAAAAAAAGTAAATCATTAATTCATAAACACACACACACACACACACAATGCACACATACAACTTTACAAGGTGCAAGCGTTAACACAACACACACACATGCACACGCACACACACATGTATACACACACACAAGCGCACATGTGCATGCGTGACATATTGATAATAAAACCTAAAATCAATCAATCAGTCAATCAATCAATCATTTAAGCTATCTGCACCGGGTTGTCTTCACAACCATCTGAATATGTTCTTCTGGTCTTGTCGGTGTAAGGCCTGCTAAAGGACCTTCCCACTGCTCTTTTAAATGATCATCGCAGTCAGCCACACTACGCATTGTGAACATAACCAAAACACACCAAGAAGTAAGAACCCTGGTTGAGATCATTATAATTCTGTGAACCATTGAACATTGGTTGAGATCATTATAATTCTGTGAAGCATTGAAC
Organism: Conus ventricosus; assembly: GCA_018398815.1. NCBI lineage: Eukaryota > Metazoa > Mollusca > Gastropoda > Neogastropoda > Conidae > Conus > Conus ventricosus. The sequence continues at coordinate 334,254 of CM031624.1, read as the reverse complement.
ACTGGTTGAGATCATTATAATTCTGTGAAGCATTGAACATTGGTTGAGATCATTATAATTCTGTGAAGCATTGAACATTGGTTGAGATCATTATAATTCTGTGAAGCATTGAACATTGGTTGAGATCATTATAATTCTGTGAAGCATTGAACATTAGAAAGAATAGACTGCTTTACACAGAAATTATCAACTGACATTCAAACGAAAGTGATCGTACTGGTAACAGCAGTTTCTAAACCTAATACTGTACACTCAAGAAATGCAAATGGAGGTAAGGTTATGTTGCTTACAGCCCAGACGACTGCAAAGGGCCATGTCAGGTCTGTGACCACTTTAAAATCAACTCACAAGTCATCAAAAAAAAACAAAAAAAAAAAACTTTCACATATCTCTTTAAAATAAAAAAATAATGGAGTCTGCTGTAAAATGCTTGTGAGTCACATCACGCAAGTTCCAACACTCTAACTGAATATACTTCATTGTGAGTGATACAAGAGGCATATGGACCAAACAAAACTGGTAGCTTAGTCATAGTAATCTGTAAGAGTCCAGAACTGCAGATCTATGCAACAGTCCACTTTCCCACCCCCCAACACAAATCAAACAAAAATTAAATCAGATTCAGTGCTTAACTTAATTAATACGAGAGGCCAGTATTTCTGTTGGCACTTAGTCATCTGCATTGGTTAAATGTATTGTGAACCCTGCACAAGTACCGGTCACAATAGAAGTGGAGGCAAATCTGCATGAGGTTTCTTCCACTTTAATTATAATAGTAAGTGTCAGCATTCTTGCTTTTAAAAGTAACTGAATAACTACTCTACTGGATTCTCTCTCTCTCTATCTCTCTCTCTCTCTCTCTCTCACAAAGTTTCTGGTGCGTTTCTAGACGATGTCATTTAAAGAGATGTGTGAAAGGTGTGGTTTTTTTTTTTGGTTTTTTTTTTTTTTTATATGACTGGTGAGTTGCTTTTAACGTGATGACAGCCCTGATGTGGCCCTTTGCGGTTGGCTGGGCTATAAGCAACATTATCTTATCTTACCTCTCTCTCACACACACACACACACATTCTCACATACACATATATCACCACCCCAAATCCAAAGTCAGAATCCTAGATTCCCAAGAGATAATGCGCCAACACAAACCTTTTCATAGTGCACAAACCATGCATGCAGAAAGAAGGCAAAAAGCGTCAATCATGCTCCATACAGTCTACTAAGTTCATAGTTTTCCAGTTAAAAGCTTGACAGTGAAAACCATTTCATAACTGAATGCTCAGGTTGAACTGTAGGTCTCCTTTAGAACATTGATTTTCCTGCTGTCAATCTGGCCAAAGAGATGCAGACACCTATAAAGTACAGGACCAGAAATCTGAGCAAAGCCCTAGGCAATGCATCAAATGAATGAATTGTTTCTTTTTTTTTTTCTCCTTCTTTCTCTCCCCCCCCCCCCCCCCCCCCCCCCCCCCCCCCCCCCCCCCTCTCTTGTTGCTTTTCTTTTTTCCTGTCTTATCCAGCGCTTTCTCAGTGGTATTATGCTGCTCATCCCGGCTCTCAAATACACAGCTGTATCCAGGTCCATCCTGCCTCAGTATCACTATCAGCAGTCAACAGGGAGCAGTACATCATGAGGCAACCAAGGAGAAGAGAGAAGAGTCTGCATTGCTACTGGATCCGTTTGCCATGTTCACTAGGGCCTGTTCTGATCCAGAGATGCAGGGCAGCGCCTGCCAAGCCCTCCACCACAACTTTTTACAATAACTGCTTGGGGTTGCTGAACCAGTCTGTGGAAGGACAAGTCCTCCTATTGGGGCATCAACACATTCACCCTTGAACAAAGCCCATGAACATGATGACAGCCATGACTTTTGACTCAAATTTGAGTCTCACCTGAATTCATCAAGAGCAACTGAAATGGAATTCGCCACAAGGGTAGGGTATTGAAGAGCCACTGAATTTTTTTCCATTCGTTTCTTTTTTTCCAAGATAAAACGATGATGAGGAAGAGGAAGAAAGATTCTCTGGAGTTCCACTCTGGTCTGAGACTGCATTAGAATATGATGCGATCGTACAGCTAGCTTCCTTTCTTAGTATGTACCATGGTCAACTAGGCCCAAGGTGATACACTATAATACACACACTTGTAGTACTGAAAAGGAAGCTCGAGCAGTGCTATTGGAGATAAATCCATTAATTAAGTGAGCATACTAATGCTATGTGGCTCCATTCTTCTAAGCCGAGCCCAAAGCACACTCAACTCTGGTAAAGCAAGCCAGAGCCAAAACAATTCCTCAAATGGCGAATATGGATGGGACTCAAACCCAAGGTCTGTCAGCTCACACAGCACCGCTGCACCATGAGGGCTTGTTCAAGGGATGAAAGTATCTGTATGGTTTCAGTGTTTCCGTTTCAACCTCCAGCCCACCAACAAGTCTGAATAAAAACTAGACATAGCCAATCATTGACAAAAGATACTATTTAGCCTCTGGTAGGTGTTTTTTTTTTAAAAGTACGGCCTCAAAGCAGACACCATCAACATTACAACTGCATTACTGTGGTTGACCTTTCCCCGCATATATTACAGAGTCAACGGTGAAATGAGGACACCCAAAGACTTTTTCATTCTTTGGCCGTTAAGTGAATGAATGAAGGAAAGGATGGATGTAGAGCAAGAGGATACAGAAAGAAGGAGAAAAACAAGCAAGATTCATTGGACAATGAATTATTTGTCTATTTTCTTCTTTAGGAAATGCTTTGCTCTAAAAACACTAATGACTAATGTGCTCTATAATTGTGCAGATGCATCATCTTTTTTAAGTAATTGTAGCTAAGATTTCACAAATCAGCATTTTGCTTTCAAACCAGTCATACTGAATGTACTAAAGGCTGTCACTGATTTCAAAGTAACTGACTCACAGATGAGAAGAAAAAAAACAAAAGAAAGGAAAACCAAGGGAAACAATATGCCCCAAAGTCCCAGCCAAGTGCTGTATCCTTTATCAGCTATCAGAAAACTGTTATATAGAAGCATTCTGGTTAAAAAAGATGGTAACCATTGTTCTCACTGTGGACACAGTCATTTTCATACAAACAACGATAATTTTCTGTTTTCAAATGAATGCAGTAATTATCACACAAAAACAAGTACTTTCAACATAAAGCAATTAAAATTGTCAATAAGGAGTTTGGGAGACAAGACCCCTGAGAAATTCCAAGAATGGAAAATTCTCTGCATTTCACAGATGAAAACATAAACTTGTTTGCAGACAAAAAGTCACCAAGGCCACCTCTTTTGATGACAATACACTCTAGGACAGAGAGAGAGGGGGTCAGGGGGTGGGGGAAGGGAGGTAGGGGAACGGGAGCAACACAGTCAAGTGCCAAACTCTGCGATGATGCACCAAAGTAAGGAACCTAGAGCTTACCACAGCTACAGGCAGAGAGGCACCAGATACTGATGAAGACCTCTGAAAATGTATTTGATGCTGCATTTTAACTGGATCTTTGACCATTTTCCATTTTGCACCATCAATACACTTGTGACTTTGTAGTGAAAAAGGATCTTGCCACCAAAATCATGCAGCCACTTCACACGCAAAAACTTCTCAACAATCACAGAGCTCTGTTTGTCCACTCACTTACACTAAGTTACAGGAGCTCAGGCCAGTGACAGATAAAAATCTGCTGTGGCAGAGAAAAAAAAAAAAAAAAAAAAATGCCATGCATTTTGTAGCTGAATTGACCTTCAAACTAGTGGAACCCCTTGCCCAACAGGTGATCTAGTTCTGTCCCCTGTTTCATCACACCCATCAGCATTTTTCAACCTTCTCTCATTCATTTCAAAAACATGCAGAATTTTTACACCCATTAGTAAGAAAGAGTGAACGGCACCAATACATTTACATGGACAAAAAAGGCCAAACGGTGATTATCAATAATACATGTTTGCAGATGAATCTCTGACGCATCAGTTCACTGCTGGATGCTTAACGGTACAAAATCTTGGTTGCTTCAGTATCCTGGAATGTAGAAAAAAAAAATTCATGCGTGCTAACCATCCACTCTCTGTTACTATAACTGTACGGCATACACAAAAAAGGGTTGTTTTCTCCGCCTGACCGACTTGATGCCAATAGCCCCAAAGTTTTTGTCGCTGCTGGCATAAAAAGTGTGCGAAAAAGTGACGCACAGATAGAAGCTGTGATCAAGGATTGACAAAGCAGACAGAAGTGCTCAAGTACAGCTTCTCTATAGATTGCCATTCAATAAAAGGTCATGTTGTTTTCAGAGTCCAGTCGACCACAAGGGGCAATAACAGGTAGTCATCTCTTTTCAAGTTTTTTCTCACACAATTGTTTAAAAAAAAAAAAAGAAGAAAAGAAAAAAAAATTAATTAAACCAGATTTTGTGAACCATGCAAAAACTGCTTACTAAAAATCTGAACTTTTGGAAAATCTTTCATCTGATGAAAATAACTTATGTCTCAAAGAAACGGAAAAATCACACCTAGTAGAACATCGCTAAACAAGGTTTTCAATTTCATGGAATGTGCTGAGAAGTGTTTGTCTGTCAACATAAAGGATCCAAACGGCTGCAAAAAAAAGTGCCTTAATATACAGCACGCACTAATTTTGAAAAAAGCCTGTCTCACTCAGGAGTCGCAAAAATAACATACTATGCTGAAACAAGTATGCAGTAGCGTGCTTCCTGTCTGATGTACTTTAGTGGGGAAAATCTTTTGAAGGCATTTCACATGCTAACTCATTTCCTGGCAAGTGCTAGTCTGGCAAGATAGGCTGTGTTTCACGCTATGAGCCAGTGAATGACACTGGTGAAAGATATGTGACCATGCCCTCTCTTTATTATAGCCTTCGCAATAAAATTCAACACCAATGACTGGAGAGGCCCACTTAAAACATTTCTTAACATTAACACAACTTTAGTTCGGATCAGTTTGTTCCATGACCATTACCTGTCGGATGAAAAACTGAATACAGTAAGAAAAACAGGGACCAAAAACGGAACTGTTTGATCTAGATTTTACTGATTTGGGGCATCAGTCGCAGAGTGGGAGGTGACAGAGTATTGCTTTTTTGTTGTATGCCACAGCATGCCAGATTTCTGTTTGATCTCTCTGCTGTGTGAACAGCTCACAGAAAAACAACAACAACAAATCAATCCACAAGTTCTGTATATGACCCAAAGTATGGGATGATGTCTATCAATGATCTAAAGTGCACCAGCTTAATTTTGATGAAATGAATGAAGGTGGTTGAAGTCTGAAATTCATATACTGGCACTCATTTTAAATGGAAATTAATTATGTTTATTTGCCTTGTTGAACTGGAGAAAAAAAATCACCTGTTGTCTTTAATAGTTTGTAATAAAGTGAGTCAAGTCAACACAATTTGAAGTTTTGTTTATTTCTCTTGATGCAATTCCTTGACACAAAATTTAAGAAAAATACGTCAAATTCTAATCCACATAGAAACTATTATCCATCTCCTACTGACACAAGCATTGTTGTGCTGAAATCTACATCATGATGTGGCGGATATTAGACCGACAAATATCCAGTGTGTCTGTGTGTAGATAATTTTCAACATGAATTTTGTTAGGAACATTCAACTTTGAATAATAGTAAAATAAACAGACTCGACAATGAAAACATAATTTTAAGCAATAAAGTTACATATATTTTCATTGTTTTCATTTTGTGACAATTAAAATGAGTGAATTATGCAGGCAGATTTTTTTTCACCTTGCCACCAGAATACTGTCATAATATTTGAAAGCTAATTTTCTAGTGAACACACATTATGAACATATTTTGTTTCCATGTTTAATGCCAAGAAATAATCCCACAGACATATAAGTTTGCATATATGTTGTTTATTTTTTAATCTGCCACAGTGTTTTAAGTATTTAACAATTTCTTATAAATAAATACATGAATAAGCATGATGATTTTGACAAAAAACTACAATTTGACATTTTGTGTGTGTGTTCATTGCTTCACATCAATTTCTAACTATACAAACAAATGAAAACTGTAAGTAATCATCTTTTAATTCAGTATTACAAGTAACTTTGGTTTGTAATGCTTTTTCTGAGTAAATCAGACAGTATAGCAATTTTACCAATCAACTTTCAGCTGTTTACAATGAAATCCAGAAAAAGGTATGGTGCAGGTAACATCACTATTTCGTGCTGACTGTTGGCCATACTGTGATGTTACAAAGTCAATAACAAAAAAGTTGTCTGGACATCTGCTTCAGAACAGAAATGAGATCACTCAACAGAGCTTCCTCCTTAAAAAAATGAAGGCGTTTCTGCATCTCCAGGTCAATTTAGAGAGGGGGGGGGGGGGGGGGTAGGGGGGTGTGTGTGTGGGGGGGGGGGGGGGGGCGAAGACAGGTGAGGTGAGAGGGGGGGGGGGGGGGGGGATTAGGAGATGTTCATGAGAAAAATTTCAACCTCATATTCTTGTAAAGCTATGAACAAAATCACAAACTCTCTGTTCCTTACTTTTTAGGAGCAAAAAGTTCAGTACCTGTGCACTGCCATACACTGCGAGACAAACCTTTGCACCAGACGAAAACAAAAAACAAAAAACCCACCTTACTTTTAAACTTAATTATGAATATCTAATGTATGTATAGACCGTTTGAATTTATGAACACCAATGAGGATTTCAGATTTATTTCTATTTTCATTCATAGACATAAATTAGAAAAATGCATGAGTATTAAAATCCTCGCTTGTTTATCTTAGAAGTATGATTAGCAAAGAAATTTAAGCAATACCTTTTACTAATGCATGGGTGGGAGTGAGAAATGTTTGTAATACTGAAAAATTTGCAACAGGGATCCAGGTCTGTTTCGTCATCTTAAGTCACCGGGTCGGGTGCAGGGGTAACACCATTCTGGGGGAAGAAAACTTGACATTTATGGACAGTTCACTACATTCTCCTTCGATACAAACCCTGAAATTTATACTTCTCAATACTATGTACTTAAAACTATTTCTGACAAAAAACAATAGAACAACTTCAAAACGTAATTCAAGAGAAACGGGGAGAAAAAAAGAAGAAAATCGCCAAAACACCAACACAGAAATCTGTATAATACGGAATTACCCCATCCATGCTAATGATAGGAAAACAGACGAGGGATTTGGGTGAAAGACTGCCATGCCTTTCAGTTTCCAGCGTAAAGACATTGTAATTATTCCTTCAAAAGGAAATGACACAAAATATGTATGTATTGTGTAAATTTAGCAAATATGGGGATTAAAAAAAATTGTGAAGTTATGAACTGTTGATACTATGACATCCTTTTTCTTTTGTTTTGGCTGAAAATAATGTATTCACTGCCAATATTAGGGCAATAGAATACTGTTCCAGGGACTTACTCATACCATAAATTAACTACAGATGGTAAGAAAGTGTATGAGATATGAATTAAGGCTTATCACAATGTCAAAACTGCTACATACATGACCCATACTCTGGCATCCAAGGGATTAAAATAAACACCTTCTAAAACACCCTTGCAACATTTCACCTGACACTGACAGCAGGTGTAGGTCAATGACAATGGCCTTTTCTTTTCAAGCAAGTCACACACAAAAAAGTCTCACAATGTGTTCATTTTAGTCCAACAAAGTGGGCTGAATCAGTGTACACACACACAATTTTTCACAGCAGAACTGAATTACAAGTACAAATAATACCCGTTGTCTAGTTGCACTGATAACCAACTTGGCAAACTTCCAGAGATTGCCCTTGTTCAGTTCATCAATAAAATCTGTTTATCATCTGAGACATGGAGTATCAACAAAATTTCCATCTGAATGGGAAGAATCAGAACTTTTCTTTTCATGGAAACAGTGATGCAAAACAAACAACAGCTAAAACAGCAAACACACCTGAAGTGTTGATGCTCTGTGTGTGTGTGTGTGTGTGTGTGTGTGTGTGTGTGTGTGTGTGTGTGTGTGAGGATCATATTCATTCGATCTTATTGTAAACTTGGACCCTCTGCTAAATTTATCACTTACAGATTAAAAATAAAATGCAAGTCTCAAGTTTGACCTCCTGAATTTTGTATTCATCCCATCAAGTCCATATATAATATGGTTTTAAAGTACACATGTGCACACACACACACACACACACACACACACACACACACACACACGTGCGTGTGCACGCGCACACACACACAACACACCAAACACACACACGTGTACAGACACGTGTACACACACACACGCACACGCGCACACACACAACACACACACGTGTACACACACACACATGTATACACACACACAAACACACATAGTATACACACACACATGTGGGCACACACGCGCACACACACACACACACACACACACACACACACACACAAATACACGCACGCGCGCAAACACACACACACACACCAAAACACACATCGTAAGTTAAAAATGTGATTGTACAATAACTGAAGATCACAATGTTATTGTTACAAGCTTTCAGAAACCATTAACAGTTTCTGTTCCTTGGACCTTTGCTCTGATAAAAAAAAACACAAAAAAAACCCTGAAAAAACTCAACTCCTAGTCCTATTAACAGCAACTTCAGCAAGTAATAAAAGCAGAGTAATATTGCTTTTGTGCTTCACTTAAGATTTCTATCAGTGCTGACAATAATTATAAAATCTTCACCCTGGTGACTCACACTCAGTTAAGGATTTTTTCCCCCTTTTCTTTTTCTTCCTTTTTATTTATTTTCTTTTCTTTTTGTTGTTGTTGAGACACTGAGAAAACGATAGCAGGAGAGAGAGAGAGAGAGAAAGAGAGAGAGAGAGAGAGAGAGAGAGAGAGAGAGAGAGAGAGAGAGAGAGAGAGAGAGGTGGTGTGTGTATGTGTTTGTGTGTGTGTGTGTGAAGGGGAGAGAGAGAAAAGTCAGACAGACAGACAGAAGGACACATCCACAAAGAGAGAGAGAGAGAGAGAGAGAGAGAGAGAGAGAAAAGAGAGAGAGAGAGAGGGGGGGGGGGAGGGAGGGAGGGAGGGAGAAAGAGACAGACAGACAGACTGACAGACAGACAAACAGACAGTGGCTGATTGTGGGAGGTTATTAACTACTCAAACTTCTAAGTTGTTTTGAGTAGTTCTAGTATAAATTTCTAGTTTCCTCAAAACAACAATATCTTCTTTTTTTTTAAAACTTAAATGTGAACAACAAACTACTTAACTGGCGAGCATTTTATGACTGGTGTTTGTCGACGTTGTACGGAAGTCTATGTAGACCTGTCTATGTCTCTCTATGGGTCTACTGTGTTTTAATCAAAACTTGAACAAATTGGAAATTAAAATGCGTCAGATCAGGTCCATATTGTGTGTCAAAGTCCCAAGACAACTACGGTCTTATACAGAACCTACCTGGGGATTGTGATGCATTTTGTGTTGGGATCCTGAGTTGATAATGATTTGGTCAGCTCATCCAAACCACCAGTCTTCTTCAGCTTTTTTCACCAGACTTTTTACTGCCTTTTCCGACCATTTGTCATCTTTATCATGATCTCCTTTTTTCCACGCCAGCAGTCTCTTCACAATCGGAGGAGTAAATGGTGAAACCGATGTAGTCATGTTCAAATGAATCAAGTCGCCCCTCTTTCAAAAGCGTGATGCAAGATTTTGCTAAGAGATCGAAACAATAGCACTTTTGTTTTGGTGCTCCACGAAGTACCTAGTCGGCCATGACAGTTCGACCGTACTTCAACCCTTTGATGTAAACAAGGGCTTATGAAAGTAGTGCGCATGGACAGTGCGTTACTTATCAGTTTTTAAAAGAACAGTTTAAAAGTACTCCAAAAAATATTTATTTCGACAGTTTTGCAAACCAGTCTCTGGATTTCTATCCCGAGAAAGAAACATACTAAAAGTTACACATATTATGCGCGCATATGCAATCAAAGAACTATTTTGCGAAAGGGAGCATGCATTATGTAACACCTGCACACTATTCGTCTGTTTCGTCATCTTAACTGTGGTGTCTGCTGCCAGAATGTGCTGGCATCGCTGCTCAAGTCACTCCCTACTCTCAAATTCTGTGCAGTCTTCTTCCAGCGAGAAAGGTCCCCCTCCCCTCCTCCCGACAGACAGGGAGAAATCGTTGGCTTTGTTTCGGCAGGAGGAAGGGGGTGGGGTGGACTGAGAGGCTTGGCTGCTTTTGGAAGTTGTCCCATGACACTGCTGGAGTGAATGGGGGAAAGGTGCGGGACGAAGGATCAGGCAGACAGACTGATCGAAGAGCTGCGCTGCACAACTTGAACCTTTGCTCTGCACCGTATCGTTATGCGAGACTTTGTGCTCTGCCCGCTCCCGCCCCCGCCCCCTTCCCCACCGCGCAAGCCGGGGTTGCAGTCACGCGCGCGCGAGCGCGCACAAAGAGAGAGAGAGAGAGGGAGAGAGAGATCAGAGACGGATAGAGAGCTGGGAACGTAGTTAAACCCAGTAAAAAAAAAAAAAAAAAAAAAAAAAAAAAAAGCACTGGCGGGACGGAATCATTGATTTCTGTTATTACAGACACTTGACACGTACACGAGGGAAAAGAAAAAAAGTGTTTGCTTGTAAGCAAAGTTCGTAGGAACAAAGGATAACGATGATGGCATGAAATCTACTGAGAAAAGTCAACTTAAGAAGTCGACGCGATCAAGCTCATACGCTGGATGTAGCCATGGCACCGGTTTGCTTTTTCTCTTGTATAGTTTAAAACATACTGGATATCATTGCAAAGTGAGGCAACTGCAGGCCGAAATCTAAACAATTTTTAAATGTAATTAATAGCAAACCGCAAAACAAAACAAAACAACCCCCCCCCCCCCCCCCCCAAAAAAAAAAAAAAATCACAAGACAAAACGACGCGTTTTCGGCCTCTTAGGTCTTCAGGCAAGATACAAACACTCAGGACAACATTCAACGCCCATTTTGCGCTGAAGTGGATGAAGATTAGCGATTGCTCGTTCATGTTCGTTGTCCTGAGTATTTTGTATCTTGCCTGAAGAAGACCTAAGAGGTCAAAACGCGTCGTGTTTTGTCTTGTGATAATTTTGTCTACTTTTTTTTTCTTCATTTTTGGCGGTGCGCTATTAATTACATTTAAAAATTTATACTGGATATTGTTTGGCGGGCCGGAACAAATAGGAATTAGTCTTTTATACCTGTAATTCTCGAGCGGCCAGACTGAAATTGTCACAGTGTTCAAACGGATATTTTCAAGATCTCTCTCCCAAGCCGGGCATGCCACGGGCTTAACGATAACAAAATACGAGCAAATGAACAAGAGCAACACAAGACTGATTCTACGCAGAATTCGATTTCCCGACACTTGCCCTACTACAGTTTCTTCTCTTCGTTGTTTTCTTTGTGACAGCGAGCACTTTGAATTCTGTTCAAAAACACCATAAATGTTCTCTCAAAATTAATGACAAACTAATTTTTCCATATTTCTACCGTTTCAGCTTCAAATATTTGACAGAGAGAGTGAGAGTGAGATAATTTTGGTTTGATTTGACAGAGAGAAAGAAGTTAAGTTTTAATCGGAAGTTTTCCTCGGGAGGTTTGTGGCTGAGAGGCGGAGGCACAGATGAAGGGGTAGGAGGAAGAGGGGCCGTTAGTCAGGTAAATTGTCACTGACGTAATTGTTGGTCGCCTACCCCCACCCCCACCCCCATTCCCCGCTACTGTATGATCACCGGAAGCCTAGCCACGACCTATATATAAAATTTATGTTAATTTTTTCCCCCAGAGATATTGGATTATTTTCAGGCATACTTTTCTCTGTAAGCTTAATTAGGCTGCTGTACCCAGCGTTTTCCCTATCGTGGCTGTTGAGCGATTAAAAAAAAAAATCATTTCCATAGGGCCCACGGACTTCGGGCTGAACTCGATTTCCTGCATGAGATCTTTTCTAAGGAGTGGACTGGAACCGGCAGTTGAAGTCCAGGTCAACGGAAGAGACGACATCATCATCGTCACTGTATGAACAGCAGCATGCGCTGACGACCAGACATCCTGCCGAGCGACTCCCGTGTGTATACAGGCTAATATTAGGCCCACTGGTTCCTCCTGTAACGTATTTATCCAGATCCAGAATTACAGCCGCCGTTGGATCGCCCTCATTGATACACTGAGTGAGTCACGATGAGTGTGTGTATGGCAACTTCCCTGACGCTGATTCGTGGAACTGGATCATTCCTGCACCCCTGACCTATGGAGCTATGGCAACACTGATGTAGAAAGTCTAAGGTCAAAGGTCGGTAAGACTCCACTCTTCGTCATAGCCCTCTTGGTTATAGAACTTATCAGCAACGAGTGTAAAATTCCTTCTGAGCTGGAATGGAACCAGTTTGGTAGTGCGCAAATGTCGAGTGTCAGAAAGACCATTCTCCTAGCTCTACGAGTTTTCATCAGGTGATATGCAAACCTTCGCCACACCACGGTTCGAAAGCTAATTCAGGCTGTAACCCTATTCTGATCGATAAGACAACAAACCATACGAGTTGGCCTCTTAACCCTGCGGTGGATGTCACAGTCACAGCAGTCAAATTTATTTGCTTGAGTGAAGAGTGCCAGTACAGCTGTTACCACACACTGTCTTCAAGGCTCCGATCCACCAAATGTGATCTCGGAATGCTTCAACTAGTTGCATGCCTAGTTTGGGTAACTCTTGCTCTCATCATAAAATAAATACACGCGCATTTATTTCATCACGGGAGCAAGAGTTTACCCTACTCGTTTGTTATTTATGGTACACTGCTCCCTGCCCCGTTTAAGTCAATATTGCCAATGTACAAATACCCACACACTGTCTTCAAGGCCGACAATTGGATAAATATGATTTGGGAATGTTTCAACCAGTTATATGCCTAGTAGGTAACTCTTGCTCTCATGATGAAATGAACACACGCCCGTTTATTTCATCATGGGAGCAAGGGCTTCCCTACTTGTTTGTTATTCACTACTCACTGTTCCCTGCCTCCTGTCACATTTCCTTCCCGTTATGTGCCTGTCACAGCGGAACCCCCCACATTAAACGTTTCCTCAACACCCTAAAAAAAACAACAATACCATCACACCAAGAATAGGTTTGATTCAAATTTTGCAAGTCTTGAATTTAACAGCATTTTTTGTTTCAATGCAAATATCCAACGTCGGTGACAGTATGTACGTTGAATCATGCTACAACAACACCTAGCCTATGCTAAGAGTAATTCTGCTTCAAATTTTGTAAGTCTTGAGTTTAACAGCAATAGTTTAAAAGTTTTGTTTTCGTGTGAAAATCCAGTGGGGGACAGTACTGTACTTTGAAAGCAAGCTGCAACAACAGGCCTATGATGGGGTTGCTGCTGTCTCCACCTGTAGATAGAACTGACCCGAACTTTAGTAGCTTCAGTACATCAGTGGCTATTGCATCCTCAGCCGGTAACCAGTAAATATTACCAGTCCATATCCGACTTGGAGTAAGGATTCCCCGCTTTCTTTGAAATCCTCGTTTTGAACTACCCGCCAGAAAGTTGAAAAGAGGAGACCCACCCAGCTTGAAATCCTTGCTGACGAAACTCAAGCTGATAGTGTCTCAAAATCATGGTTAGGCAATAGTCGGGCATGTCTTATATATCCTCATTACAAAAGTCTGTAGCCCTATGCTAATATTATATTTGCAAAAGCCTGTAGCCCTATGCTAACCATATGTTTGCAAAAGTCTGTAGCCTTATGCTAACCAAGTAACTGCACAAGTCTGTTGCCATATGCTAACCATGTATTTGCAAACGTCTGCAGCTTTATGCTAACCATGTATTTGCAGAAATCTGAATCCATATTCTAATCATATATCTGCAAAAGCCTGTGGCCCTATGCTAACCATAGGCCTATATTTGCATGAGTCTGTTGCCCTATGCTAACTATATATTTGCAAGAATCTGTAGCCCTATGCAAACCATATATTTGTAAAAGTCTGTAGCTCTATGCCAACCATGTAGCCTATTTGCAAACGTCTGTTGCCCAATGGGAACCACGTACTTGTAAAAGCCTGTAGCCCTATGCTAGCCACGCATTTGCAAAAGTCTGTAGCCCTGTACTAACCACGCATGTGCAAAAGTCTGTAGCCCTGTGCTATGAATTTGCATATGCCTGTTGTCATTGGCAGGAGAGATGTATAGTCGGCAGATTTTCTACTACAAGCCACTGAAGACGGCGCAACAAACAATGGCGCAATTGCCATCGAAACGAAATCCTTTTGAGGAATCGCTTGATGACCTTATGTACAGTCTTGTTTGCAACTTCAGTCTGACAGACGCCAATGCACACAACCTGACAATATCATAATGTGACCGAGGCACCAGTTCAGTTAGGACTGACACATAGCTGCCAGAATGTAATCTCATCCCTGATGAAAACACAACCCAGCTAAAGTGAAGGTCAAGGAACCAGAACGACGGACAAACATACAAACAGACTCTTAAGAAATCTTAAATAAATGTTAGCGAACCGCCCAGAGAACGTGGACAAACGAGTCACAAGACAAAACACAACGCGTTTTCGACCTCTTAGGTCTTCGTCAGGTGATATATAAACGAATAAAACAACGAAAATTCACTTAGCTTTGATCACTTCAGATCGCTTAGGCTTCAGCGCAAGGAAGAAGGCGTTGAATGAGAACGAGGCTGTTGGAAGGGAAATAGTGAGTGAGTCAAAGTCGTAATGATGATAATAATATTACTGATAGGAATACTAATAATGGTCAAAATATTGGGGGGGGGGGGGGGGGGGGGGGGGGGGGGGGGGGGGGGGGGGGGGGGGGGGGGGGGGGGGGAAGACAGGATCAATCTTGGTGTCAATAAGTATGGGTATGGGAGAAAGGAGAGTAGGTTACTAACCTCTTACACAGGCCTACACCAGAGCTCTACAAAAGATACATAGATGATGGATTGGGAGCCACATCCATGCCAGAACATGGACCTCCAGAATTTCCTCAACTTTGCACAGACCTTCCATCCATCCATCCAGCTGAACTACACCATTTCACAGTCAGTTAATTGTCCTGGACATCTCCGTCAAAGATGGACTGCTTCAAACCTCTGTATTCTACAAACCTTACTCTTCACACTCATACCTGGACTACCATCTTCCCACACCAGTCCACTAAAAAATAGCATTCCAAGTTGAATTCTTCGCCTACGCAGACTCTGTCTAGCGAAGAAGATTTTTATCACTATACAAGAAGGCCAAATGGTCTGATTTTTTCACCAACCGTGGATACCCTGATGCCGTCATCAATGATGCTTCAACCGCACTGCAGCTAAGATCCTGAACATCTACTCTGGGAAAAACTAAACCTCCCAAAGAGACAGACAGACCCACTGCCTGGCCTTCTTTTCCATCCTCAAAAATCTGGCCCATCTGGCCCAGGATCCTGATGTTAACTGGCACTGGTTTGAAAATCATAAACTGCCTTTGAGACGAAACCAATGATCAATTTCAAACGTGATAAAAACTCAACGAAACCTACTGGTGCGCTCTAAGACTGAAAAAATCTTCTCACCTAAGCCACAGTCTTTCCACTGCTCTAAACCCAACTGCAAAAATCGGCTCTCTCACAAAAACCAGACACTTCCTACATGAAACCCCACAGGCTCTTTCACTTGATAACGCACTTTCTCTGCCAGAGCCACAACATTGTGTATGCCATCCACTGTCAGCTGTGCGGTAAGATCTATGTAGGTGAGACATTCTTCGCACACATTGAGAGCGCTTCTCCGAACATGGCCGACATCCGCCACCATCGGACCAAACAGTCGCTCTACACTTTCAACCATGCCCAATCCAACATCAACCATGTCAAAGTCTTGGCACTTTGGCAATCTAAGAGTGCACAATTGGAAGCCTATATGCAGGATTCTCATCTTCATGCCAAGACGGGGCACCGTCCTCCCTCATGGAATCTTCAACGTCCAAAAGTAGTATGTGGCCTTTCCCATCTCTGCAGCTCCAGCCTGGATATATCCTCCACTACGCACACCTACCTCTGTTTACCTCAGACATAGGTTTGCAGCTATCATCCTCTTCCTTTTCCTACACTCTCTGAGTCTCTCCATTTGCTACATCAATCGACTTACCACCACACACCCCCCCTGCCATAGTAATGATGTGTGTAGGGATGTGGTGGGTTATTGGCGGTTGTTGGGGGTGGATGGTGGGGGTAACCAATGAATAAGGGCGGATATTACCAAATGGAAAACACACCACAAACACACACACACACACACACACACACACACACACACACACACACCACACACACACTGGCACACAACACATACACACACACACATAATGAATTAGAATGCTAGCTCCTTTATCAGCTTGGTCGTGAAAGGGGGGGGAGGATAGATATATATATATATATATATATATATATATAGATATATATATATATAGTATATATATATATTTATATTTGTGTATAGGTGTGATTATGTTGCCCTCCCCCTCCCACGCCCCCCGTTCAGTACGTAAACCAATCCCTTTTACCCTCCAACCTCTCATGCATCAACACCTTAATTGTTACATGTACCAACCCACCACTTCAATTCTCAGCACAATATTCCTCCACTCACACACACATACTACCTTATGCTCCCACTATTCCCCTCACACATAACTATAGCTATCTTATTATGCATTTATTTATCATAATTTTTTTTTTTATATTTGTTTATTTTTTTTTTTATTTATTAGTATTTTTTTTAAAAATGTTTCTTTTTATTTATTTATTGGATTATTATAAACAATGTATTTTCTAAATATATTTCTGTTATCATGTTCGTTCCTTATCCTTCACTATCGTTTGTGTGATGTGTCGCAGCGTAATATTCAGTAATTTACTATTGCTAGTATTGATAGAACCAGTGCATTGACATCACCATCGCCTTCGCCTCTGGGACTGTTTGCCACCGGCAACCCTGCTGCTTATGATCTCTATTCCCACTCTCCTTTTCCATTACCCATACTTATTGACACCAGGATTGATCTTGTCTTTTCTTTCCACCCCCCCCCACCCACCCCATTATTTTGACCATTATTAGTATTCCTTCAGTCAATATTTTTATCATCATTACGACTTTGACTCACCTCACTATTTCCCTTCCAACAGCTCGTTCTAATTCAACGCCTTCTTCCTTGCGCTGAACCCTGAGCGATCTGATGCGTCTAAGCTAAGTTGAATTTTCCGTTGTTTTATTCGTTTTTTTATCACCGAGAAGTCCTAAGAGGTCGAAAACGCGTTGTGTTTGGTCTTGTGGACTCGTTTGTCCAACGTTCTCTGGCGGTTCGACTAACATTTATTTAATATTTGTTTAGATTTCCGCCTGCAGTCGTCTCGCTTTGCAACTAGATCTAGGAGTTATATGTTAGCGAGTTTTCTCCCCATTGGAGATTGTCTCCCCTTGGAGACTATAAGCTTGCTGAAGGCTCATTT
>CM031624.1:302772-305272 GCA_018398815.1 Conus ventricosus | reverse complement strand
ACAGAGACAGAACCCTTTGCCCCTACAAACAACAACAGCAACAACAACAACAACAACAACAACAACAACAACAACAACAACAACAACAACAACAACAACAACAACAACAACAAACGATGCACTGACAACATTGCAGCAGAGTGCACACGGCAAAAACATTCACAGAGACCCAAGCTTCAAGCCCACAGCTACCTTCAGAACAGGAGGAACCTGGCGAAATGTTCTTCAGTGTGCCTCTGGGTTCCTGAAGAAGAAGAAGAAGAAGAAGAAGAAAGAAGAAGAAGAAGAAGAAGAAGAAGAAGAAGAAGAAAAAGAAGAAGAAGAAGAAGAAGAAGAAGAAGAAGAAAAAAGAAGAAGAAGAAGAAGAAGAAGAAGAAGAAGAAGAAGAGGAAGAAGAAGAAGAAGCAGAAGAAGAAGGAGGAGGAGGAGGAGGAGGAGGAGGGGGAGGAGAAGAAGAAGAAGAAGAAGAAGAAGAAGAAGAAGAAGAAGAAGAAGAAGAAGAAGAAGGAGAAGGGGAAGAAGAAAGAGAAGAAGATTATCTTTCAGTGTCATGCTTCAGGGACTTCGCACAGAGTTAAGAGAGAAAAAGACAACAAGATGTTCTACTCAAAAGCAGCACTGCAGAAACGTGTCTTTTGGTATGACCAGGTTGATGATTATCATCGTTTTGTCTTTTAGTCCCGTACGGTTGGTGACGTCACCCATGAATATATCCGATTCAGTTGATAAACGTTCAAACATGCAATATAGTTTCCCCTGGGAAGATAGTACAACTTAATTCAAACTTGGTACAAAGCCTTCAGAGTATGTGCAATTTTAAATCAGAACGAGTGTGAATGGTCGAGCCCTTCAAATATTACTTGTCTGATGTGCTACATTAATTTAGTTTGTGAAGATCGTGCAACTTAATTCAAACTTTGTTCAAAGTCATAAAGCTTTCTGAGCATGTACGATTTCAATCAGAACAAGAGTTTTAATGGTGAACCCTTCAAATACTACTCGTCTGATGTGTTATTGATTTAATTTCTGCTCATTTCAAGTACACAAGGTTTGCAGTGAGGCAATGAACTCATGTACACACATTGTTGCTCTGTCCACTCAGGGCAGACAAGGAATATCTATACATCTCGAATCTGGAAAAACCTTCTTGCAGTTAGATAATGGCACTAAGCGAGCGTTCGTTCTGGGACAAGCAAGCTTTCGTTCTGGGGCAAGGAAGCATTCGTTCTGGGCAAGCGAGCGTTCGTTCTGGGGCAAGGAAGCATTCGTTCTGGGGCAAGCGAGCGTTCGTTCTGGGGCAAGGAAGCATTCGTTCTGGGGCAAGGAAGCATTCGTTCTGGGGCAAGCGAGCGTTCGTTCTGGGCAAGGAAGCATTCGTTCTGGGGCAAGGAAGCATTCGTTCTGGGACAAGCAAGCTTTCGTTCTGGGGCAAGGAAGCATTCGTTCTGGGGCAAGCGAGCGTTCGTTCTGGGGCAAGGAAGCATTCGTTCTGGGACAAGCAAGCTTTCGTTCTGGGGCAAGGAAGCATTCGTTCTGGGGCAAGCGAGCGTTCGTTCTGGGGCAAGGAAGCATTCGTTCTGGGGCAAGTGAGCGTTGTGGGGCAAGTGAGCGTTGTGGGGCAAGTGAGCGTTGTGGGGCAAGTGAGCGTTGTGGGGCAAGTGAGCGTTCATTCTGGGCAAGCGAGAGTTCGTTCTGGGGCAAACAAGCGTTCGTTCTGGGGCAAGTGAGCGTTGTGAGGCAAACAAGCGTTCGTTCTGGGGCAAGTGAGCGTTGTGGGGCAAACAAGCGTTCGTTCTGGGGCAAGTGAGCGTTGTGGGGCAAACAAGCGTTCGTTCTGGGGCAAGTGTGCGTTGTGGGGCAAGCAAGCGTTTATGTACCATGTCATTAACTGTCTTCATTATCCGCCTTAAGGAAGTTATTAGTTTATGTACCATGTCATTAACTGTCTTTATTATCCGCCTTAAGGAGGTTATTCGTTTATGTACCATGTCATTAACTGTCTTTATTGTCCGCCTTAAGGAGGTTATTCGTTTATGTACCATGTCATTAACTGTCTTTAGTATCCGCCTTGAGGAGGTTATTCGTTTATGTACCATGTCATTAACTGCCTTTATTGTCCGCCTTTAAAAGGTCAGTAGTTTTAAGTACCATGTTGTTAACTGTCTTTGTTAACCACATTACAGAGGTCAGTTGTTGATTTATCATGTTATAAACTGTTTTTGTTGTGTGTTGTTGATGTATCATGTCATAAACTGTTTTTGTTGTGTGTTGTTGATGTATCATGTTATAAACTGTTTTTGTTGTGTGTTGTTGATGTATCATGTTATAAACTGTTTTTGTTGTGTGTTGTTGATGTATCATGTCATAAACTGTTTTTGTTGTGTGTTGTTGATGTATCATGTTATAAACTGTTTTTGTTGTGTGTTGTTGATGTATCATGTTATAAACTGTTTTTGTTGTGTGTTGTTGATGTATCATGTCATAAACTGTTTTTGTTGTG
>CM031624.1:272772-292772 GCA_018398815.1 Conus ventricosus | reverse complement strand
AAAGGACTTTCTTTACTTTACCTCTTTTCATTTCTAAAAACATCATATCATAGGCTTGCCTGCTCAAACGGGACTGGGGTAGCTTCAAGATCTTCAACCAGTACTTAATACATTTCACAAATGTATTTATATACAAAGGGTATCTGCCCATATCTCCATATAAAACAGTGATGGATGAATGAATAGGTACTTGAAGGAAACGCTTCATAGCATACGTATGCACTTTTTCCATCTGCGAATTTTCATGTAAGCCCCAGATTTCAGCTGCATATGTAAGAAGTTTTATCTGCGCATCAAACATTTTCCAAAATATACCCAGTCTGTACAATTCAGTTTTCTTAGGGATGTCAGAATTCAAATAGTACCTTTTTTCCCTTTTACGGGAGATTCTTCCCATGCGTAACGGAAAATTAATGTTGTTGAAAATATCATTCCTAGATATAAATATGAATTAACTACTTGAACATCTGCATTGCCGCAAGACCATTTTTCACACACTGATAGTGGCCACCCATTCTAAAGACCACTACATTCGTCTTATCCAAGTTAACGATAAACATAAGTGATCCGCTTCTTCTTTCAATTCATTTAGTTGATTTTTGCAAACCTACAACTGTTCCGGACAGAAGAACAACATCGTCAGCATACAGTAATAAAACTAATTCAGCTGCTCCAAGTATTGTCTGGATACAATGTCTACCTTAGCGGGACAATTCCACAGCCAGTTCGTTTATAAAAAAGAAAAAAGAAAGAAAAAGAAAACAACTGTGGACTCAACAGGCATTCTTGTTTTACTCCATTTGGACAATCAAAATAATCTGAATACTCACTCTTCACACGCACACATGCAAGCGCTGAGTTGTAGACTCTATGTACAATTTACTATTAACACCACTTTCACGGAGTACATTCCACAGAGCATTCCGATTTACCGTGTCAAAGGCCTTCTTGAAATCTACAAATGCAATGTAGAGCTTCGTCTTACAGAGTAGATGTTTTCGAATCAAAGAATATAGCGTAAATATATGGTCTGTGGTGCTGTAACTGGTTCTTAAACCTGCTTGTTCTTACATTATTTTTTCTTCAGTTTCAGCCCATTCAGTTAATCTTGTATTTAGTATTGCTGAGAGAGAGAGAGAGAGAGAGAGAGAGGAGAGAGAGAGAGAGAGAGAGAGAGAGAGAGAGAGAGAGAGTAGGAGAGAGAGAGAGAGAGAGAGAGCATTCGATTTACCGTGTCAAAGGCCTTCTTGAAATCTACAAATGCAATGTAGAGCTTCGTCTTACAGAGTAGATGTTTTCGAATCAAAGAATATAGCGTAAATATATGGTCTGTGGTGCTGTAACTGGTTCTTAAACCTGCTTGTTCTTACATTATTTTTTTCTTCAGTTTCAGCCCATTCAGTTAATCTTGTATTTAGTATTGCTGAGAGAGAGAGAGAGAGAGAGAGAGAGAGAGAGAGAGAGAGGAGAGAGAGAGAGAGAGAGAGAGAGAGAGAGAGAGAGAGAGAAGAGAGAGAGAAACAAACAAACGGACTGCCTCCGAAGCCAGAAACGGCCCAGTTCTCATTCCCAGTTTTCCGGTGGAGGGGTGGCGGGAATACACTACCTATTGCCTATTCACAAACCAAACTCTCACTATTTGCTACCCTAAATCTTCCTTTCTGAAGGTGGGCAGTTAAAACCAGCTTGTTCACCAACATTCTCCTCCACAGACGACAGAGAGGAAGACAGGAACATGATAACAGTGATGAACGTTATTATGAAATTGTCTTGTGATTCGTTTGTCTACGTTTTCTTGACAGTTCGTAATTAATTATTTAAAATTTATTATAAAATTAGTTCTGAAGTGAGATGACTGCGCAGGCGGAAATCCAAAGCAAATCTAAAATAAAAATTATTACTATTTCACCAGACAAAAGGGACAAACGAATTACAAGACAAAACACGAGGCGTTTCGACCTTTTTGGTCTTCTTCAGGCAAGATAAACAACATTCAGGACAATGAAAACGAAGAAAGGGCAATTGCTTATCTTTTCAAATAAGGCGCAAAATGGACGTTTCAATCTTTCAGAAGATAAGTGATTGCTCGATTTTCGTTTTCATTGTCCTGAATGTTGTTTATCTTGCCTGAAGAAGACCAAAGAACTCGAGACGCATCGTGTTTTGTCGTATAATTTGTTTGTCCCTCTTGTCCAGTGGACGAATAATAATTTCTTATTTCAGATTTGTATTATGAAATGTTTGTCTCCCCTCCGGCTGGTCGCTTTGGAAGTTTGATTTTTCTTTCTTTTTGTTTTCTGGCTAAGCCATGGCCTGTTTTACACCTAGAGACTGTGCTGGGCCTAAGTTGAAACTGTCTTCTTTCTCTTGCGCGCTTGTGTGTGGGTGTGTGTGTGTGTTGTGTGTGTGTGTGTGTGTGTGTGTGTGTGTGTGTGTGTGTGTGTGTGTGTGAGATAGAGATAGGGAGAGAGATAGGAAGAGAGAAGACATGAAAACAAACAAGGCACTACACACACACGCGCGTGCTCACGCGCACGCACGCACACACGCGCGCGCGCACACACACACACACACACACACACACACACACACACACACATACACCCACATGGACGCACACACGCACGCATGTACACACACAAGCTCACAGACACGCGAGTACACACACGCACGCACGCGCGCGAGCAACACACACACACACACACACACACACACACACACCACACAACACACACACACACAACACTGGCCGTCTCCCTGAAACCATTTTATTGACAAATTAACCTTTGGCTGTACTGACATTTTAGAAAAATGGCAATAGAATATTTTCTTTTGTGTACAAAAATAGTATTTGGGTGAACTGGGGGGAAAAAGACACTTCAACTCTCCGACATTTGATAAAGTATTCATTAGGAAAACTATCTCGCACTGCTTTCTCTCTTCCCCTTCCAATGGTCCTCGCGAATTCCAACTACCCCCCCCCCCCCCCCCCCTTTCTGTCCTCTCTGTCTGCCTGTCTGTCTGTCTCTCTTTCCTTTCCAACTCTCGCACACTCTTGTCCCCCCCCCCCCCCCTTTCTCTCTGTCTCTCTCTCCCTCCCCCCTCTCTTTCTGTCTCATTCTCTCTCTCTCTTCCTTCGCTATCCTTCTTTTCTTTGTCCTCCGTTTTCGAGTTAAACAAGTCATATAGCGAAACAATAAAAGCATTTTTGATCACACACACACACACACACGCACGCACGCACGCACGCACGCACGCACCACACACACACACACACACAACACAACACAAACACACACACCACACACACGCACGCACGCACGCACGCACCGCACGCACGCACACACACAATGACACACAACACACACGCGCACACACACACACACACACACACACACACCACACACACACACACACACACACACACACACACACACACGACCTGAAAACGCCTTCTCTCAGAAAATATTCCTTTGGGGGGACGGGGTGGTGGTGGTGGGGAAGAGAGGGGGGGGGGGGGGGGATGGTAGGGCACGGGGAGAAAAGCTCTTCCCAACAATCGTTATGGAAACACGCCATCACCAAGTCATGTAATATAGGCAACGTGCGGATTATGTATATTGCCCTTCTCCCCCTCCCCCTCCTTCCCCTTTCCCTACCCTGCCTACGCCTCACACCACCTCACTTCGCCCCACCCCTTCCCTCCTTTCTCTCGTCTTGTGGCCACACACCACAATTAGGATTTTGTACTAAATCACTATAATTATGATCTATGAAAGCGGTTTTTTTAGGTGTAGCATACATTTGAGCCAGACATTGATATTAAGCTGTTAACAGATCAAATGAACAACCCCCCACCAATCAGTTTCTTTTATTTTTAAGAATTTCTCCCGATGACATCATTCACAATCTAGAAACACATGAGCTACCCCTTTAACTGACGTCACATGTCAGACCTTCGCGCTTACTCGTGACCCTGTCTTTGCGCCTACGGGATCCCCCCCCCCCCCCCCCCCCCCCTTCCCGAAACTACTCCCACTCCTTTTAATTTTTATCTGTCTGCTTGGAACCGCCTGGCATGTATGTCCCTTGATGGGCGTATGAAAGAAAAGAACGTCGATCAACTTTCAGAGACGATTAAAAAAAAAATATCAAACCATCTAATTGTACCTGTCTATAAATATTCGACTCCTTAAGCAAGGCCTTGGCGCATTGATTTGTGGTGTGTAGCCTGTGCCGTCTCCTCGGTCATCATTTCGGTGATACAACTGGAGTTGCTAAACGAGAATACATTTTGTATCATACCCTCTCCTCCCCCCCCCCCACTCCCCCCCCCCCTCACCCCCCAACCCCCCTTTTTTTCCCCTATCGCACATCCCCATCGGCCCAGTAGGTATCCTTCTGCACACTCACCATCGGCCCAGTAGGTTCCTTCTGCACATCCCATCGGCCCAGTAGGTATCCTTCTGCACATCCCCATCGGCCCAGTAGGTATCCTTCTGCACATCCCATCGGCCCAGTAGGTATCCTTCTGCACATCCCCATCGGCCCAGTAGCTATCCTTCTGCACATCCCCATCGAATGCCCAGGCCGTAGGTATCCTTCTGCACATCCCCATCGGCCCAGTAGGTATCCTTCTGCACATCCCCATCGGCCCAGTAGGTATCCTTCTGCACATCCCCATCGGCCCAGTAGGTATCCTTCTGCAACATCCCCATCGGCCCAGTAGAGTACCTTGCACATCCCCTGCCAGTAGATCGCACATCCCCATCGGCCCAGAGTACTAGCCAGCATCGCAGATCGCACATCCCCATCGGCCAGTAGTATCCTTCTGCACATCCCCATCGGCCCAGTAGGTAACCTTCTGCACATCCCATCGGCCCAGTAGTATCCTTCTGCACATCCCCATCGGCCCAGTAGGTATCCTTCTGCAGCATCAATCCCCATCGGCCCAGTAGTATCCTTCTGCACATCCCCATCGGCCCAGTAGGTATCCTTCTGCACATCCCCATCGGCCCAGTAGGTATCCTTCTGCACAATCCCAGTCCGGATCCCAGAGTAGTTCCTTCTGCACATCCCCATCGGCCCAGTAGCTATCCTTCTGCACATCCCCATCGGCCCAGTAGGTATCCTTCTGCACATCCCCATCGGCCCAGTAGCTATCTTCTGCACATCCCCATCGGCCCAGTAGCTATCCTTCTGCACATCCCATCGGCCACAGTAGCTATCCTTCTGCACATCCCCATCGGCCCAGTAGCTATCCTTCTGCACATCCCATCGGCCCAGTAGCTATCCTTTGCACATCCCCATCGGCCCAGTAGCTATCCTTCTGCACATCAACCCATCGGCCACAGTAGCTATCCTCTGCACATCCCCATCGGCCCAGTAGCTATCCTTCTGCACATCCCCATCGGCCCAGTAGTATCCTTCTGCACATCCCCATCGGCCCAGTAGCTATCCTTCTGCACATCCCATCGGCCCAGTAGCTATCCTTCTGCACATCCCCATCGGCCCAGTAGCTATCCTTCTGCACATCCCCATCGGCCCAGTAGTATCCTTCTGCACATCCCCATCGGCCAGTAGGTATCCTCTGCACATCCCCACGGGCCCAGTACTATCCTTCTGCACATCCCCATCGGCCCAGTAGTCCCAACCATGCAGTATCCTTCTGCACATCCCATCGGCCCAGTAGCTATCCTTCTGCACATCCCCATCGCCCAGTAGGTATCCTTCTGCACATCCCCATCGGCCCAGTAGTATCCTTCTGCACATCCCCATCGGCCCAGTAGCTATCCTTCGCACATCCCCATCGGCCCAGTAGTATCCTTCTGCACATCCCCATCGGCCCAGTAGCTATCCTTCTGCACATCCCCATCGGCCCAGTAGCTATCCTTCTGCACATCCCCATCGGCCCAGAGCTTCCTTCTGCACATCCCCATCGGCCCAGTAGCTATCCTTCTGCACATCCCCATCGGCCCAGTAGCTATCCTTCTGCACATCCCCATCGGCCCAGTAGCTATCCATTCTGCACATCCCCATCGGCCCAGTAGCTATCCTTCTGCACATCCCCATCGGCCAGTAGCTACCTTCTGCACATCCCCATCGGCCCAGTAGCTATCCTTCTGCACATCCCCATCGGCCCAGTAGCTATCCTTCTGCACATCCCCATCGGCCCAGTAGCTATCCTTCTGCACATCCCATCGGCCCAGTAGCTATCCTTCTGCACATCCCCATCGGCCAGTAGTATCCTTCTGCACATCCCATCGGCCCAGTAGCTATCCTATCGCACATCCCCATCGGCCCAGTAGGTATCCTTCTGCACATCCCCATCGGCCCAGTAGGTATCCTTCTGCACATCCCCATCGGCCCAGTAGCTATCCTTCTGCACATCCCCATCGCGGCCCAGTAGTATCCTTCTGCACATCCCATCGGCCCAGTAGTATCCTTCTGCACATATCCCCATCGGCCCAGTAGCTATCCATTCTGCACATCCCATCGGCCCAGTAGTATCCTTCTGCACATCCCCATCGGCCCAGTAGGTATCCTTCTGCACATCCCCATCGGCCCAGTAGCTATCCTTCTGCACACCCCATCGGCCCAGTAGGCTATCCTTCTGCACATCCCCATCGGCCCAGTAGTATCCTTCTGCACATCCCCATCGGCCCAGTAGTAATCCTTCTGCACATCCCCATCGGCCCAGTAGCTATCCTTCTGCACATCCCCATCGGCCCAGTAGGTATCCTTCTGCACATCCCCATCGGCCCAGTAGTATTGCAAATCATCGGCCAGTGTTCTGCACATCCCCATCGGCCATAGCTATCCTTCGCACATCCCCATCGGCCCAGTAGCTATCCTTCTGCAATCACCCCATCGGCCCAGTAGGCACCATGAGCTAGCACTACTGCAATCCCCATCGGCCCAGTAGGTATCCTCTCGGAAGTCAAGCAAGCATTCCGTGAGTCCTATAGCCAACATCCATATCCAAATGTATAAATAAAGACACAGAGGCACAGAGATGACAAAGACACGGAGGCACAGAGATGACAAAGACACAGAGGCACAGAGATGACAAAGACACAGAGGCACAGAGATGACAAAGACACAGAGGCACAGAGATGACAAAGACACAGAGGCACAGAGGTGACAAAGACACAGAGGCATAGAGATGACAAAGACACAGAGGCACAGAGATGACAAAGACGAAGTTAGTTGCAAAGTGAGGTGACTGCAGACAGAAATCGAAACAAATGTTAAAAGGTATTTGAACAAAATCCGCCAGACAACATGGACAAAGGATTTACAAGACAAAACGCAACGCGTTTTGACATCTTAGGTCTTCTTCAGGCAAGGTACACACCAATACTCAGGACGACAACGAAAATGAAGAACGAGCGATCACTTATTTTGTCAAATTCGGCGCAAGACGGGCGTTGAAGACGAAACTGAAACAATCAAGAGTTTATTGTGTAACTCCCATTTATTCTTTCATGGAAACCAGACAAAATATTATCTTTGCGGACTAGAGGTTAGAGCAAGGAAATATGCTCTGGTTATGTTTCAGCGTCTATTTGTATCCTCCATGTACCAAAAATAGTAACATCCCCTGATTGGTTGGAAGACCTGTCGGCATTTCTATTCTCTCCCTTTACTCCCCGTCTCCGCTCTGCACTTAGTTGACTGCTGTCGATCTCTTGTATGACAAGACTTGAGTCCCCTCCTTTGGCAAAACTGATCCGCTTCGTTATATCCGCGTTTGTTACAATCGACGCGCCAGTTATATCAAGTTTCTATATGGTTGTTCATTATATCCGGCATGACGTGACTTATTTTTTTGTTTTCTTTTCTTTTCCTTTTCTTGTTTTCTTTCTTTTCTTTTTCTTTTCTTTTAACTTTGTGTGACTCTACTGGGAACTTGTCATGATGAGTCACAGAGCGGCGGCAATGAATACAGTCGAAGTCGCTTATAACGAATCCGCCGGGGAAATTCAAAATTGCTTCGTTATATCGGCTTTTGTTACAATCGACGCGCCATTATATCAAGTTTCTTATATGGTGTTTCATTATATCCGGCATGACGTGACTTAAGGGTTTCAAATATGAACCAATCACAAATGACAGGATTGCCTTTCATGACTTCAAAAGGCGTTTGATCTTGTTGATCATTCCTTTTTTTTTTGATTAGCTGTTATTTACTTGAACCATTCCTCAACAGTCTCATTAATCCAATCATACCCGAATGACAGGACTTAGTAGCGTGCTTAATGGCAAACCTCCTCTTCAGACCTTTATCAGACATGGGTCCCATAAGGCTCAGGTGTTAGGCCCCTCCTATTCTGCGTCTGCATCAATGATTTACCATCGTCCAGATTAGAGGAAAAGGTCACAACAGATTTATTTGCTGAGAACTCGTCACTCCAAACAAATGGTAGTGATCTACAAACAAATAAAACGTTTTTCCAGGAAAGTAAATGAAGTGTAGACTGTTTAATTCGCAACCAGTCAACACCAGCAAAACCACGCCAAAAACCTAACCCTCATAAACCTATTGAACTACTTTTTAAACTTCATTATATATTACTTCATAGAACTTTATTATTATTATTACTATTATTATTATTATTATTATTATTATTATATTATACATATATCCTTCTGTATACAAGTCTACACTTTTAATATTAATATTATTATAACGGTATTGCTACTGTATTAGTGATTGATTAATTTCAGACCGATATCGCATCCTCGGCTTAACCAAGCTCTCAACGATTTTACATCCCCACTCCTTACATCCGCGCTCCTGTTCCTAAGAGATGCACCACGCTCATAGTAAGTACCAAATGGTCATCCACTCAAATATGTTCACAATTTAATAACTACCTTCTCTTCCTTAATGACATCCACCATTTTGGAAAAGTAACAATAAAAAAAAAAACAACATGTCAGTTCTCAATAATGTAGCAAGATATGTGAAAACAAACTAAACAACAACAATACCTCAAACATATGACTCAACCCCCCCCCCTCAAAAAAAAAAAACAACGAAAAAAAGACTAACATGCCCTGTCCGTTATCCAATAACGCCTCATGTCAATCAGATGAAACTAAACTACCACTACAATTACCTTCGAACAGTTGACTTGACGGTATATGTAAAAGAAAGAGAAAAAGGGAAAAGCTGAATGCTCCTTTTGACTCAGACGAAACAGCTCTTCTCCGAGATTTCCTCATCCCATACAAGCATAAAGAACAGAACAACCTCCTCTGCGTAAGCAGTTGGACTTCAACAAGCAATTTATGATTACAAATAGTTACAAACCTTCATGTTACCTCATCCTTTTACAAGACTGACAGCTCTTCTGGCTCGAAGAATTTCCATCTCCCCTACCCACGCATTGATCAATACAAAACAAGCCTGGCCTGCTCTGGACCGTAGTCTGGATCTCACTTCCACCGAGTCTACAGAATACGAATACGTTCAAACTCTTCAAGAAACATTTACATAAGCATTTCATGTCTCTTTGTTCAGTTGTTAATGTAATTTCTATCCTTTAAAATCATCAGGTTTATTTGATCATGTCTTCATTTGGGACCTTGATTTGCGATTTCATTTTTCATTTATCATTTTGATTTTGTTGTTTTCAGATATTTAGTTCTTTAAAAAATCTTCAAACCAATGTTATAATTACTATGATCAAAATAATTTGTGTGATTGTTGATGGAATGAAGAAATAAAATTGTTTAAAACAAAACAAGACAAAAATTTTATGTCTCAATAATTTGATTATTCGACTATAATCACTAATATCCATTCAAAAAGTCTTCTGTAAATCATACTTTGAATGCGCCGTCTAAACATGTAACCTACTCCATTGCGTTGCTCATCCTCACTCCCACTCTCTCGACCATCCCTCTTCTCCTCCCCATCTCTCTCTCTCTCTCTCTCTCTCTCTTCTCTCTCTCTCTCTCTCTCTCTCTCTCTCTCTCTGTGTTTTTGTTTGTTTCTTTTGGTTCCTTCTGTTTGACTACCATGATGCCATTATTCTGTTTATGGATAGCTGCTTGTCATTGTAGAATTACATTACAGTGTGTTTATGGATAGTCTGCTTGTCACTTGTAGAATTACATTACAGTGTATTTATGGATAGTCTGCTTGTCATTGTACAATTAGATTACAGTGCTGCTATGTTGAATTGTCAGTATGAATGATATGTGTTGACATAATTTATGCATGTCAAGGACAGATTGTAAGACTAGGCCTTGGCCTAAAATCTTCAACCTTGCGTATTAAAGCTCAATCAATCAATCAATCAATCAACCAGTCACTCTCTCTCTCTCTCTTCTCTCTCTCTCTCTCTCTCTCTCTCTCTCTCTCTCTCTCTCTCTCTCATCCATCCTCCCCCAACACACGTGCGCGTCCGCATACATGGGAAGTAATCAAGCTTGTTTGCTAGGTTATTATATACTTTAATTAAAAATTTTTTTTTCTCAAAAATTGTTTCCAAAATATAACAGTTAATTCATGTAAAAGATCACACAGGCCTATATTGCAATGTGAAGGCTTAGAAACCGATAAGGAGTGAAACGGCGTGCAACATTCACTGTGTTCTTCTGAGGACTTAGAAGAACAAATTGACAGAGGAAATGACAGAGCGCCATGATGTGAACGTGCAGGGCGACAGGCGGATCTCTACACTGTGCACGCACTGTTTCACACTGTTGGGTGATTAGAGTATGCACTGGTGATGGAAATTAACACTCAAGTAATTGATTTGAAAATACACGCATTCTGCCCAACAGAGCAATATTTTGTTGTGCTTGTTACAGCTTGAAAAGAAATCACGACCAAAAATAACTAGAGTGTCAACAAGGTCTCGAAAAGAAAATGATGATTTATAACTTTTCTCCATCATTGCAGCGAAAGTCACAGATGTGTTATTATGTCTTAGTGTATACAATCAAACGTTCTTATTATTAGCTTGGCAGTTATAATGTCTGATAGGTGAATGTTCACTGAACGAAAAATAAAACCCCTCAAATTCTCACATTCTTTGAAACAGCAGAAAAGGAGATTGTTGCCACATGACAAAACAACAAAACAACAAACAAAACAAGACAAAAACAAACAACAACAAACAAAAAACAAACAAACAACAAAAAAACATTCTCAGATTCTCTTATTCTGTGAAACAACAGATAAGGATGATTGTTACCACATTGGACGGAAAAAAAAATCCCTCAAATGTCACACTCTTTAACAGAACAGATAAGGTTGATTGTTGGCACAGCTGGACAAACAACAACAACAACAACAACAACAATAACAACAATAACACAAAACCAAACCAAACCAAACCAAACCAAAAAAACCCAACCATGAACAGTGAAGAGAAATACCTCAAAAGGATAACAATTTTGTTTTTCATCCTCGTAACACAGCAGTCCACATGATTACACAAAGGCCCCAAGTACATGTACGTGCAGCAGTTCTGCCAAACTTCTTGTCTGACTCCCTCCGATAGGTATCTAAAAGGAGTTCTGGCATGCTGCGGAGTCTTCACCTTCAAAATTCTGACTTTTACACTTCTCTTTTGAAGCCAGAGCAGTTGCCGTGTCGGCAGCGCAGTTTCATATACTTCGGCAAATGAAACAAACTGCAGCGTTACTGGAACACGACAAAAAAGCAGAAGAGCACACAAAACAAAGTGTGAAGTAACGCAGATTTAATGCACGACACAAAACAGGACAAGAAATTTTCGGCAATATGCCTTCCTCAGCGACAAAAAAATACAGACATAAACATGCACAATACTCCCCTTGTGAAGCCAAATCTGCGTTACTTCACACTTGTTGTGTGCTTTCATTAGTTCGGCTTCTGTTCTGGATTTCATTCAATTCTTGACTGATTCAACCTTTTTCTTAGCGAGATTTTGCTGGATTTCATTCAATCTGATGTTTCAACTTCTCTAGCGACAGATGTTGGGATTTATCAACTTTTACTGATACCTTTCTCCTCAGCGACAGACCTCAGCGACGTGCAGACGCCATGATAAAATAGGCCTATTCAATCAAAGCCTGGCACCCCGACACCCTCCTTCCCCTTCACCCACCCTCCTCTCTCTAGCATCTCTCCTCCGTCTACAGTCGCTGAACTTGACCCCAATCTGAGTCGACTGCTCTGCTTCGACAATCACTGGCTCTCACATTACAGGACATTACAATGCGGTTTTATTGCTTATGAATGACAGAGCCGACGTTTATCACACAGCAAACATTCAGTAAAGAACTACTGTGTACTGTTCAGTCTGCCATGTGAAGCTGTGTAAAAAATGAAAGAAGCTTAGGCTATGCGGGTAGTCAAATGTAGGATCAATAAAGTAGTATAAATGTGTGAACTCTATTCAGAGCGACGCATAAAAAGCTCTACATTTCATATGCTATGCTGACACTCCTCCACCGCCCTAGAACAGCATGCCACCGAAGGAAGCAATACAAATCGCAGCGACCTAACAACCATTCCTGACAAAAGGAACCACTTTGTTATATCCGGCTTGAACTCTTCGCGGGATGAACGTAATGATTCTCTATAGGCGGCTGCTTCGTTATGACAAGCCATTTCAAACCATTCCGTTAGAAGCGGCCTTTCGTTACATCCGACTTCGTTACACCCGACGGATTTTTAGTCATGTAAAGAAGGATTTTTTGCCGGGAACAACCTTTTCGCTTCGTAATATCCGCTTCGTTATATCCGACGGATTTTCTTAGTCATGTAATTTTTTTTTTGTTTTTTTTTGTCGGGACCAACCTTTTCGCTTCGTTATATCCGGCATTCGTTACATCCGATTTCGTTATAAGCGGGTTCGACTGTGTGTGTCTTAGAGTGGGTTCTGATATCACCAATGGCGCTGACATTAAGGTACCCTAAGCTAGCTGGGTATCACTGTGTGCATACTAGGTTCAGAAGCCGATAAAAACTCTGTTTCCCGTTTTTCCGGAGGAAAACGAGCCAGTGTCCGACAGGAAAGCGCGATAATAAGGAAAGCAATCACCAACTCTGTTACCGCTCACGATAAAAAACTTTCCGCGTTTTGCAGACGATAAGACCTGTTTCACTATCTCTCCTCCCCCCCCCCCCTCCTTGCCCAAGCCCTAGCGATCATAATCAACTGTTTCCCTAAGATGATAACTATTTTCCCAGTTCTCCTTAGAAAAAAAAAAAACAAAAAACACACACACACAAAAACAGTTACTATCTTGAGGAACACATCAAAACAGAGTGACACATCAAAAACAGAGTGCAAATCAAATATCATGGTGGTGTCCTCTGTTGTCCCTGTTCTGAGCATGCGCAGAAAAATGACTGTTTGGCTTATTATCGCAGATTTCCTGAAGGATAAAATAATAATAAAAATAATAATAACAAACAATGATAATGACAACAACAATAATAATAAATATAATAATAACAATAATAATAATGATAGCCTAACAACAACAATAATGATTATAACAATGTGATAGTGATACTACTACTACTAATGATGATGATGATGATTATATAATAATAATAATATACCAATTACAATATTAATAATAACGATAATGATAATAATAACAATAATAATGATAATAATATGGGAAAATAATTGTGATCCATCGGGATGTATAACAGCCATAATCACGGATTTCCACATCGTTACAGTTTTCTTGAAGGACAGATATTATACTATGTTTCCCACGGGAAAACGGTGAATATTAGCAATTATTGTCTTATGACGCTACAATGTTTCTATAGATCGTGATTCTCACGCTCCCCGAATCCTGAATAGGGGACGGGTGCAGGCTGTTCTGCCAAATGTCCACCCGCCCGTTTTGAATACTGTTTCACACCTGAAAATAAAATTAAAACGTATTTTCAGTGCTTAGTTGCTGTCATGAAGAGACTTGCTGTGGCTGTTGTGCTGTTGTTGTTGTTGCTGTTGTTGTTGTGTTGTGTTGTTGTTGTTGTTGTTTTACTGCATCAACCCATGAGGCCGATGGAACAGGTTGTTTGGTTGGTTGATCCGTTGTTTTAAGTATACCGGTGCCCCTTATTTGTCGATATTTTAGACTCTGAGTCAACACGGGAGGAGGGGGGGGGGGGGGGGGGGGAGGGGGGGGGGGGGCGGGAGGAGGGGGGGGGGGGGGGGGGAAGGCAAGGGTGGTTGGGAGTGGTAGAACGGCGCGGTTTTTGAGAAGTGGGAAGGGTTTCACTCTCCTGTCTCTCTCTGTTCACTCTTCTCTCTCTCTCTCCTCTCTCTCTTCTCTCTCTCTCTCTCTCTTTTCTCTCTCTCTCAGCGCGCGCGCGCGCGCGCGCCGCAGACAGACACACACACACACACAACACACACACACACACACACACACCACACACACACGACCGACTGAACAATTGTGTAAAGATGGTTAGCCAGACTAGGAATAGATCGTTTTGGGGGAGAAAAAAAAAAAAACACTCCCATACAACTAACATCTAAAACCACCAACATCATTGCAGCGCCTTCCAAAGGGCAACAAGAAAGTGTCACGTGACCACAAGTGAAAAACAAACAAACAAACAAAAACAAAACGTTCGACTGTTCATTTGGTATTGCTTTCTCTGCGGTTTTGTAGAGATGGAGAATTTAACTAGAACCTGAATGCTAAACTTGTCGAAACCCCGATAATAGAACCTTGTCCAGTTAATGTAGAAAGAAATTCATTTACATCCGATTGGGCGGGGGGGGGGGGAAAGGCCAGCCAATTCCGCCTTTTCTTTTTTTCTTTTTTCTTTTTTTTATTTTTACATTGTAGATTTCCGCTTGCGGTAGCAAACAAGGCAGCTCAGCAATATTGGACATACTTCTTAATTCCTTGTTTAGCACAGCGATCAGCGAGCGAGTTCATTATCAATAATCCCTCAGTGCGAATGGATCCCACCAAAATCGTTTCTTTCCTTCGAATGCCAAAGGATTCAACGTCGCGTTACAAAAATATCCAGAATCATTTCAAACAGCGAGCGGCACGAGCCAAAATGAATGCACAGAGACCACAGAGAGCGAGTCTCCGACCTCCTTTTTTATTTTTAATTCCCGATACGGAAAAGCTCCATAATGATTATTTTCTCAGCTCGATACTGTAATTGTGGAAGCTGTAGTTAGTTATGACTGTGCCACAGGCGGCAAGATACACTGTTTGTTTGTTTGTTTGTTTGTACTGTAAAACAGTGCAATATACGCAGACCTCCTATGTCTTTTGTACATGGAGTGTTTGTTTGTTTATTTTTGTATTTTAAAACAGTGCAATGTGTAGTCCTATGTCTCTGTACATGGAGTGTTTGTTTGTTTATTTTTGTATTTTAAAACAGTGCATGTGTAGTCCTATGTCTCTGTACATGGAGTGTTGTTTGTTTATTTTTGTATTGTAAAACAGTGCAATAGACGCAGACCTCCTATGTCTCTGTACATGGCGTGTTTGTTTGTTTGTTTTTTGTATTTAAAACAGTGCAAAATTGGGAGTCCTATGTCTCTGTACAGGCGAGTTTGTTTGTTTATTTTTGTATTGTAAAACAGTGCGATAGACGCAGACCTTTCCCATGTCTCTGTACACGGTTTGGTTGTTATTTGTGTGTTTAAAACAGGATGGTAGTCCTATGTCTCTGTACACGGAGGTTTGTTTATTTTTGATTGTAAACACGAAGAGGTTCCTATGTCTCTGTACATGGAGGTTGCCTTGTCTTGTACCGGAGGTTGGCCTATGTCTGTGTACACGGAGGTTGGCCTATGTTTTTGGACAGGGGTTGGCATGTCTTGTACGGTGGTTGGCCTTTTGTTGTGTACACGGAGGTTTTGGCCTATGTTTGTAAAAGGAGGTTGGACCTTGTTTGTCCCGGGGTTGGTATGTCTCTGTCCCGGAGGTTGGCCTTGTCTTGTACCGGGGTTGGCCCTTGTTTGTACACGGGGTTGGCCTTTGTTTTGTACAGGAGGGGGCCCTAGTCTTTGAAAACCGGAGGTTGGCCCTATGTCTTGTCACGGAGGTTGGTAGTTTGTACACGGGGTTGGCCTATGTCTTGTAACGGGGGGGTTGGCCCTATGTCTCTGTCCGGGGGGGGCTTTGCTTGTACACGGGGGTTTGGGGCTATTTGGGTACAGGAGGTTGCTTGTCTTGTACAGGGGTTTGGTTTTGTCTTGTAAGGGGGGGTTTGGCCTATGTCTGTGTCACGGGGTTTGGCCTAGTCTTGTCACGGGGTTGGGCCCCTATGTTTGTAAGGGGTTTGGGCTTTGTCTTGTAACGGAGGTTGGCCTATGTTTGTAAGGAGGTTGGCCTTGTCTTGTAACGGAGGTGGGCTTGTTTGTCCGGGGGTTTGGGCCCTATGTCTTGTACACGGGGTTGGCCTTTTTCGGTACAGGAGGTTGGCTTTGTTTTGTACAGGAGGTTGGTATGTTTTAAACCGGGGGTTTGACCTATGTTGTGTAACGGAGGTTGGCCTATGTCGTGTACAGGAGGTTGGCCTAGTCTTGTACAGGAGGTTGGCCTTGTTTTACCGGGGGTTTGGGCCCTATTCTGGTACAGGGGGTTTGGGGCCCTTTTCTTGTAACCGGGGGTTTTTGGCCCTATTTTGTGTCCCGGAGGTTGGCTTTTTCACTGTGGTGAAAAAAACAAAAAAACAAAAAAAAAAAAACCAAAACAGACGGAGCCCATCTTTTGTTAAAAAAACCCCCCCACCCCCCCCCCCCCCCCCACCAAAGAATGCGGTAACGCCTTTCATCGATACTCATGAAAAATGCTAGGGGCCCCCCCCCCCCCCCCCCCCCCCAAAAAAAAAAAAAAAAAAAAAAAAGAAAAAAAAAAAAAGAAGGTAAGGGGTGAGGCTTTAAAGACGATAGGGTTCCCGATGCTGAAATTGCCCAGAATTATGAAGAGGGCTGAAAGGCGTTAAAAAACCGCAAACCAGTGCAAATTAACGTGACGTCATAGGCCCCTCCCAAAAGAAACAGCAAGTTATCCCGTAAAAGTTGCAAGAAAAAGTATTCAAAAATAAAAAACCCAAAGGGTTTTTATGTCTATTCCCCCCATTTGCTACATTCGACATTTTTTGTTTGTTTTTTTTTTCAGCCCTTCTTCCCTTCTTTTTCTTTTTTTTGTGTTGGTTGTTGTGGAAAAAAAAAAATTTTTGGGCACTACAGCCCCAGTTTCCCCACGTAATAATTTTGTATGCTTTTATCAGCCCCTTTTTTTTCCCCTCCCCTTTTTGTTGTGTTTGGGTTTTTTTGGGGGAAAAACAAACCCCCCCTTTTTTTGGCACATAAAAGGGGGGTTCCCGGAAACCCCAAAAAAAAAAAAAAGCGGAAGGGTTTTCCTAAAACATTACTGCCCTGTAAAGAAAGCAAAGGGGGTTAAGGGGGGAAAATTTTTGGGAAAAGGGTTTTACCGGGGGAAGCCCGGGGATTTCCGAACATCATGCATTTACTTTTTTTGTAGGGAAAAACCCACCAAACCCCAAAAACCCAAACCCCAAACCCAACCCAAAACCCCCAAAAAAAAGGAACGGGTTTTCCCCTTTTTTTTCGTTTTATTTTTTTGTCCTGGCTTTGACAAGGTTTTTGTTAAAGTTCGGTTTTTTCCCCCCTTTTTTTTATTTTTTTTCCCAAAAAAAAAAAAAAAACAAAAAAAACCAAAAAAAAAGGGAAAGGAAAGAGGAGGGGGGGGGGGAAGGGGGGAAAAGGAAAAGAAACAGGGAAAAGGGAAAGTGGGTTGGGGGGGGGGGGGGTGGGCGGGGGGGATTAAAAGGGGAAATAAATGAAGGGAGAACTAAAATGTTTTTAATTTATCGGGGAATCCCATGTCTTTAACAGGAAAGGGGGTGGTAGGGGGGGAAAAAAAACCTGGCTCAAAAAAATTTTAAAAAAAAAAAAAAACCCCAAAAAAAAAAAAACCAAAAACAAAAAACAAAAAAACCCTCCCCCCCCCCCCCCCCCCCCCCCCCACACACACACACCAACAAACATAACCAAAAAAAGCAACATTCTTCACACTCTGGAAATCCTAGCAGGGGAAGGAATGTCAGATTCAGTGCTAAACACAGAAGATAACCGTGCATGGCGCATCTCATCAAAAGCAGTGACCAACATGTTCAGATACTAAGGCAGAGTTAGAAAGAAACTTGCCTTTTGTCTCTTTTACTGATGTGTATGCGCGCTATGCTGTTGTGTCCGTTTGTTGTGCGACAGTGTGTGTGGGTCATGTGCTGTGCTCTTCTCTCTCTCTCTCTCTCCTCCTCTCTCTCTATCTCTCATCTCGTCTCTCTCTCTTCTCTCTCTGTGTGTGTGTGTGTGTGTGCGTAGTGTGTGTGGTGTGTGTGTGTGATATGCACCGTTGTTTGTAGATGCATGGTACTTTTGCAATATTGATTTCTATTGGTTTCATTTATGTTTTCTTGAACCTTCTATGTTTGTAAGCGCTTAGGGCTTATGATGTAAGATTAAGCGCACAATAATATTATATTATTGTTATTATTACGATCATTTTATGTAAAGTGTGTGTGGCTCAGCCTTTCCCCTGTCTTCTGACAGACGGGTGGATGGACACTTCTAACGAAGAAAAGTCACGGTGTCCCTGTGACCCCCAAAGCAAATAAACACACAAACCACGATGGACCATGACGCCATTCATTCACACACTGGTACATAACAGACCAGTGAATGTCTTGGACACAAGTCTCAACCAAAACGTAAAGACAAGTAGCAAACAACGCATGAACAAAACGGCAATTCCTTCGGCTGTCAGGAGCAGAAACAACAAAACGGCACTTCCCTTCTGGCTGTCAGGAGACAGAAACAACAAAACGGCACTTCCCTTCTGGCTGTCAGGGACAGAACAAAAATCGGCACTTCCTCTCTGGCTTTTCAGGAGACAGAAACACAAAACGGCACTTCCCATCTGGCTGTCAGAGACAGAAACACACAATAACGGCACTTCCCTTCTGGCTGTCAGAGACATAAACAACAAAATCGGCACTTCTTTGGCTTGTTAGGGGGACAGATACAACAAACGGCACTTCCTTTTCTGGCTGTCAGGAGACAGAAACAACAACGCACTTCTTCTGGCTGTCAGGAGACAGAATCAACAAAACGGCACTTCCCTTTGGCTGTAGGAGACTGAACAACAAACGGACTTCCCTTCTGCTGTCAGGAGACAGAAACACAAAACGGCATTCCTTCGGGCTGTCAGGAGACAGAAAACAATATACGGGCACTTCCCTTCGGCTGTCAGGAGACAGAAACAACAAAAACGGCACTTCCTTCTGGTGTCAGGAGACAAGAAACAAACAAAACGGCATTCCTTCGTGTCAGGAGACAGCATAACAAAACGGCACTTCCATTCTGGCTGTCAGGAGACAGAAACAACAAAACGGCACTATCCTTGGCTGTCAGGAGACAGAAACAACAAACGGCACTTCCCTTCTGGCTGTCAGGAGACAGAAACAACAAAACGGCACTTCCCTTCTGGCTGTCAGGAGACAAAACAACAATGTATCCGCCGCAGTGGGAAAACAAACTGAGGACTTCGGGTCTAAAAAAATCACTTGTCTGTTTTGCAGTCTATTAAATTTGTTCGTACGGGCATCTTGTTTTGTGTATGTTTTATTTGCATTTTTTGAGTCATTTTCAGGTAGCGCAGCAATCTGTTTTCAGTGTCACTTTGAGTTTTGTGTATGTGTGTGTGACAGAGGGAGGGTAGGGGAGGGGGGTGGGGGAGGTGAAACAGGCCGAGGTCAACGACCACTGTCTGCTTTTCTCTACCTGCAATGTTGAACGAAAACACACACACACTCCTGAAGTCTAGTGTTTCAAAATACTCTGTAGAAGAGATACCGAGAGCGGTGAAGGGCAGGTGTACTGACCGCACTTTGTGTACAAGATCACAAAAGATCATCCATAGCTGTTCAACTGACATGGCTGGTGATAGTCGAGGTAGGGACA
>CM031624.1:232772-270272 GCA_018398815.1 Conus ventricosus | reverse complement strand
TTCTATAGTGTTCATCCATATACCACTATGTGCTTTACAATAACATTATAACAACACAGACAAACTACAATCTACAGCTGCCGTGGTGAAGGGGTTAGCGCGTGGACTGCCGGCTGGAAATCGTGGGTTCAATCCCATCAGAAACGTTTACATTTCTGTGAAATTTCTGTCTCGCCGGCTCCTTGAGCTTGCTGTGGGCTCCTGTAGGAAGACTTGGAGTCTGGAGAGAGCTGCTCCAATTCCCATTGTCTACGGAAGCTGTGGAGACGCCTGCTCCAATTCCCATTGTCTACGGAAGCTGTGGAGACGCCTGCTCCAATTCCCATTGTCTACGGAAGCTGTGGAGACGCCTGCTCCAATTCCCATTGTCTACGGAAGCTGTGGGACGCCTGCTCCAATTCCCATTGTCTACGGAAGCTGTGGACACGCCTGCTCCAATTCCCATTGTCTCACGGAAGCTGTGGGGACGCCTGCTCCAATTCCCATTGTCTACGGAAGCTGTGGGGACGCCTGCTGAAGCGTCACCATGGTGATTCTTTGCAGCCAACAGACAACGTCTTCACAGGTGTGTAGCTACGGTCCACACTTAAGACATAGGCAAAGGTAATGTTGCAGCCAACCGCACAAAGGGCCCTCGGGGCTGTCACCGCGTTGAAGTCAACTCACAAGTCATCGGCAAAACAAACCAACAAACAAAAACTCACACTTTTGATCCATCTTATTGTTGTACGAGTTGCTGGGTGGCGGGTACATTTCGCCTTGTACATTATACTGGTGAAGTTACATCCCCCCCCCCCCTTTTTTTCTCTTGTTTTCGTCCCACCTTCTGTGCCACTTCTGTGGGTATTGCACCCACGCCGCTCATTCGGACTCCTTCCCCCCCTCCCCCCCCACTCCCGCCCCCTCCCCCCCCCCCCCCCGGCACCGGCAATCCACAGGGAGCAGTTAATGTCAAGTCGTCAAGAGGCAAACCACCGGAGGAGACACTGCACTGCTGCCGAGTCACTTCGGTGGTGTTCAGCGGTGCCTCTTCCGACCCAACATACGCAGGACATCATACTGGTTCATTTGTGTTGACCTGTTTTACTGGTCCACACAGCAGGTAGCGCCTAACTCCAAGTAGGATAAAAAAAGAAAGTCATATCGTTTGAGCTGACTAACTCAAAGTTCAAGGGGGAGAAGAAAGGAGGGAGAGGTGGTCAGAGGGAGAGGTGGTCAGAGGGGAGGTGTCAGTGGAGAGTGGTACGGGAGTATAAGAGAGAGAGAGAGAGAGAGAGAGAGAGAGAGAGAGAGAGAGAGATGTCTTTTTACATTTCAGAAATCCAACCCCAGTGTGTGTTGTGTTGTGGCCTAATCTCGAGGTTTGATTTGACCCCTAGTTCCCCCCTCCCCCCCCCCCCCCCCCCCCCCCCCCCCCGATATGACCTCTCATCCTTAATGAGGCCACCGGCAGGCAGTGAGCGGAGGCGTCAAGGCCATGAAGGGACAGAGAAAGTAGTATCACTCCACCCTGTGCCTGTGGGGGCGGGGGTGGGGGGGACGTAAGGTAATGTAAGGTAATGCCATACAGAATGGCGGACAATGGAACCCTGATGGCAGTGACCACATTGCCGGGTCCATTGTTATCGTTTTTGTTTTTTTTTAACTTATTTTTAATTGATTTGAAAAAAAAATCTGTATTTCAATTTCCTCCTCCTCTACCTTCTCTTCCCGCTCCTACTTTTTTTTCTTCTTCAGCGTCATTATAATCTTCATCTTCTTGTCCTTGTTCTTCTCTTGTTGTTGCTGCTGGCTGCTGCTGTTATTACTCTTTTCGTTGTCGCTGTTGCTGCTGTTCTTCATCTTCTTTCCCTCCTCCCCTCCTCCTACCATAAGATACCATTAGATACAACACGTGAAAAATTCTGTCATCTATGTAAACATTTGACAGCTTGCGGGAAAAACACCCAGAGTGCAGCGCTTAAAAATATTTTAAGCTTGTCCCCACCCCCGCCCCCCACCACCGTCAACAGACCTAAAAATAGAGCTATCTTTTCTTAGATCTAGTTGCAAAGCGAGACGACTGCAGGCGGAAATCTAAACAAATCTTAAATAAATGTTAGCGAACCGCCCAGAGAACGTGGACAAACGAGTCACAAGACAAAACACAACGCGTTTCGACCTCTTAGGTCTTCCTTGGGTGTATACATAAACGAATAAAACAACGAAAATTCACTTAGCTTTGATCGCTTCAGACCGCTTAGGGTTCAGCGCAAGGAAGAAGGCGTTGAATGAGAACGAGGCTGTTGGAAGGGAAATAGTGAGTGAGTCAAAGTCGTAATGATGATAATAATATATGATAGGAATACTAATAATGGTCAAAATATTGGGAGAAAAAAAAAGGGACAAGATTACTACCAATCTTGGTGTCAATAAGTATGGGAGGGGAAAGGAGAGTGGGTTAGAGGATTCTTAAACAATAGGGTTGCCGTGGCAACAGTCCCAGAGGCGAAGGCGATGGTGATGTCAATGCTAGTATCAATACTAGCAGTAGTATTACTGAATGATACTGCTAACGACAGTGTCTGCGTTACAGACGCATCGTTTCACTCTCAGCTTTTTGGCATTCTCTCTCTCTCTCTGTGATTCAACTGTTAAGCTGACCGATGGGAACAAAAATTACGGGAAAGTAACCTAATGTCTTTCTATTGTTAAACAATTAAGCAGTGGGGGAAAACAAGTGCAGGTTAACAATTCTTCCATCATTTTAATAATGATTTGGCAAAGATTTGGAGAGGAAAAATTAAAAAAAAAATCAAAAGGGGGGTTGAAGAAGAAGAAAATGGGAAAATGTGTACTGTAAATAGGAAATCTTTCACTAGCTGCATAAGGGAACCATCGCAATTCCTCTCAAAGGCAGATCTTTATGTATCGCCTTCTCCTAGGCCTTTCGTCCGCTGGATCGGACTCATCAGGGAGACACGATTGATTGTGTCTGTTCTCTTGGCGTCAAATAGAGACACACCACAGTCCATAATTTTGTGGTGTTCTCATCACCAAGGGTTGAAAAAAGAATCCAACAGCACCCCCAAAGCAGCCAGCGAAAGATAGTAGAATAAAACAAAATGACAGTGTAGAGTGGAAAAAAGTTGCTGAAAAACTAAAAACACTATGCAAACAGTGTAAAATGTACGGGACAATCTTTGAGCCTATGCTTGAGGATCCATTTAAGGATGCAAGGGAGATCAAAAGATATGGAACAGTCTGAGTGGTCAGCTCTGCTGTTCAATAACCCAAGCATTGTCAGCGGCTACTGTCTTTCTATTGTTAAACAGAGTTACCCTTTTTTACTTCATGGGCGTGGCCAATAGATCCAGAGGGTCGACTGCTTGAGAGGAAGCACAGCGATGACCAGGATGCCGATCGCCCGCAGTGCAATGGCACTGTTTCACACTGCTGTTACAGCAAGTTCTCTCTGACAGGACTGGGAAGCCGACTGGTGGGGGCTACATTACTTTGGCCGTGTCCACCAGTGCCATTTGTCCCTGCGAAAACAGCAGGATCACTCTCGCCGAACGTGAGCTTTAACATTGATTACTTCCCTTGGCAGACTTACGAAAGGCGTCGATTAACAGCAAACTTAAAAAAAAAAAATCTTTTTTTTCTTATCTTTTTTTCCATGTAGTTCTTCCCTTGCATATTTCCGAACATCGACGATTAACAGAAAAAAAAAAAAGACCCCCCTCCCCCCCCTCCCCCCCCTCCCCCCCCTCCCCCCCCCCCCCCCCCCCAGCAAGATTAAGTAGATCATAAAATCTTTTGTTCTGCATATTGGCCAAATCCTTACATTACAGTCCAGACTAATACCGCCTATAGGTGGCGGACATGCACACATGTTGCATAATATACACTACAACAACATGCACATACATAGTATTCCCGCTGTCATTTCCTCCCTCCACATGGAAGCTCCCCCCCTCCTTTCCTCCTCCACCACTTCCATCTCCAGAAAAGTCAGGGTATAGGAAAAAGAGGAGAGGACGATCCGGGAGAAGAGAGAGAGAGAGAGAGAGAGAGAGAGAGAGAGAGAGAGAGAGAGAGAGAGAGAGAGAGAGAGAGAGAGAGAGGGGGGGATAGCAGGCGCAAAAATCATAGTAATAAAAAAGGGTATATGCATACAGATCCGCCGGAAAGAAAACCCGAAGCCACCACGGAAATGAGGTGTTATTGCCAGATACTAAACTTCAGATATACTGATGACATCACTGCCAGATACTAAACTTCAGATATACTGATGACATCACTGCCAGATACTAAACTTCAGATATACTGATGACATCACCAATGCACAAGCGCGCCAGACTAAAAAGAAAGCGCCTCGGA
Source organism: Conus ventricosus (assembly GCA_018398815.1). NCBI lineage: Eukaryota > Metazoa > Mollusca > Gastropoda > Neogastropoda > Conidae > Conus > Conus ventricosus. Next base: position 265,910 of record CM031624.1, on the reverse strand, counting down.
CGATATGTAGATCTGCTGCCTTGAGCCCAGAAGAGAAAATTATGTTGGCATCGGCCACGTAACAAGATCCAATGGCTTTGCTTAAACCATCCTCCAGAGAACTGTTGAGGGCGAGAGACATGAGGAGGAGAAGACAGACAGAGAGAGAGAGAGAGAGAGAGAGAGAGAGAGAGAGAGAGAGAGAGAGAGAGAGAGAGAGAGAGAGAGAGAGAGAGAGAGGAGAGGAGGAGAGAGGAGAGAGAGAGGAAGCGGGGGGAGGGGGGGGGGGGGGGCTGACTGCATTGCAGAAAGGACGGGGAAAGCCATTGGCAGGCAGATCCAGGCTTTGGCATACGGTCCTTGGAACCAGAGGAACCTGGTGAACAGTTCTTCAGCGCGATACCCATGATTCTCCGTGGAGTTAAGGGAGGACGAGAGGAGGAGGAGGAGGGAGAGGACGAGGAGGAGGAGGGAGGGGAGGAGGAGGAGAGGAGGAGGAGGAGAAGACGAAGAAAAGAAGAAGAAGAAGAAGAAGAAGAAGAAGAAGGTAGTGGTGGTGGTGGTGGTGGTGTGATGATGATGATGATGATGATGATGATGATGATGATGATGATGATGATGATGATGATGCACAACACACAAATACGTGATGAATAGGCTACAGATGCTGATAAAACACTCTTGAAATACTGAAATGGCGTATCAGCTGGATTTGTTTTTATACTTGAAAAAAATATACAGATTATGCCATCAAGCAGTATTTCACTCATAAAAGCAATACATGGGGACAGGGAACGAAATGAATATAACAACTGTGATGATGATTATAACATCAGTAACAACAATAATCATAAAGAAGAAGAAGAAGAAGAAGAAGAAGAAGAAGGAGGAAAAAGGAGGAGGAGAGAAGAGAAGGAGAAGAAGAAGAAGAAGAAAGAAGAAGAGAAGAAGAAGAAGAAGAAGAAGAATGATGATGATGATGATGATGATGATGATGATGATGATGATGATGAAGAAGAAGAAGAAGAAGAAGAAGAAGAAGAAGAAGAAAGAAGAAGAAGATGAAGAACAACAACAACAACAACAACAACAACAACAACACTAAAAACAACGACAACACCAGCAGCAGCAGCAGCAACAACAACAACAACCTTAGACAAAAACGGGATGGGGAAATCACCCATAAAGTAGCACTATACTTCAAGAATCTAGGAAACGCATAATGCAGAGACACACACGTAACAGCAATACATTGATAGATCAACATTAACCAAGCTAAAGAATCTACGAAATGTATAATGCACAGAGACACACGTAACAGCAATACATGGATAGATCAACATCAACCAATCTAAAGAATCTACGAAATGTATAATGCACGGATACACACGTAACAGCAATACATTGATAGATCAACATCAACCAATCTAAAGAATCTACGAAATGTATTAATGCACAGAGACACACGTAACAGCAATACATGGATAGATCAACATCAGCCAAGCTAAAGAATCTACGAAATGTTTTATGCACAGAAGCACGCAACAGCAATACATTGATAGATCAACATCAATCAAGTTCAGGAATCTACGAAATGCATAATGCACAGACACACACATGACAGCAATACATAGATAGACCATCGTGCAGGCACCAGGCAACGGGTGAAAAGAGGTCACCCCGCCAAATACACCCCCCCCCCCCCCAACACAACCACGTGACGAACACTCAGACAGAAGCCACCATCGTTTGTTCGTGCGTCTGTCGCAACACCCCTACGACCTATTGGTTGAGGGAGGTATCAATAAATTAATCATGGGTTGTGATTACGTCACCTGGCAGTCGAAAGTATGTCGTACTGTGCTCGACGACGAGGTCTCATCTGAAAGCATTTTTTTTTTATTATATAAAAAGGTTATCGCGCATGCGTCATCGCCATTGATTCTTTTCCGCTGTTTAGGCGACGTGTCTCGTTGTTACTATATTTAGGCGGACATAGGTAGGATCAAAAAGATATACAGGGGGGGGGGGGGGGGGGGGGGGGAGGGGGGGGGGGGGAGAAAAAGGAAGAAAAAAAAAAAAAAAAAAAGGACAGAAGACGGGAGAAGGTAGGGGAAATGAAGAAAAAGCGAGGAAAAGGTGAAAGTTTGGAGAAGGTGGAGGAAAAGTAAAGTGTGAAAGTGGACAAATAGGAAAGGATTCAGGAAAAACAAAAACAGGAAAAAGGGAGGCAAAATGAATAACATGGTAGGAAGAAAGAAAAAAAAAGGGAAAGGGAAGGAAAGTGGGTGGGGGTGGGAGTTAGGAGGAAACATTGGGGGGAAAGTAGGGAAATATTGTTGGATAAGTATGAAAAGTAATCAAAGATAGGGATTGTCGGACAGCATGGTTGTCGTGGCAACAGTGTTGGTGGCGGTGAGGATGGTGATGATGATGGTAAAGATAACAATATAAATAATAACAACGGTATTCAAAATACTGGCGATGACAATAACAACAACAACAGCAACAATAATAATGATGATGATGATGATGATGATGATGATGATGATAATGATAATAATAATATAATAATAATGATTATGATAATAATAATAATGATGATGGTGATGATGATGACGATGGTGATGACGGTAAAAACCTACGAACCCTAACCTTCATTTCATCACCAAAACGGTTGTGTTTCATCGCGCGACCGTCAGTTTTTCTGTCATCAAGATCACGCAAAACTGGCTGAATCGAAATCAACCCAAACTTAGTGAAAGACGAAACATGATCCAAGGTTGAACTCTTAACACTTGTGGCAGATCCGGATCAGGGGTGGGATCCAGAATCCGTCCTGCGCTCTCCCGAGCGCTTATCTCGTCGTGACTTGGCAAAAAAACGACAGACTGAATGGCATCTGAAAGCGTAAATGAGTAGGTGACCACTAGAATCACGTTATCCAAAGGCTATTTATTTCTATATTGAAACAACAATGAACACACACACACACACACACACACACACACACACACACACACACACACACTACACACACACACACACACATACACCCACACATACACACACACACACACTCACACACTCACACAAAGATAACACTACCACCACCACCACCACCACCAACAAAAGAAACAAACAAAAACAAAAACAAACAAAACAAAAACAACAACAACAAAACCCACTGCAAAGAACTGCTATTCTGTCAGACACGTAAGTGGACTTGATCTTTTACCTTCCCCACTACGACATCGTTCAAGTGTTGTGAGCCCTATCAGTTAGTCAGTTTAACGTCTCCATCACCAAAGCTGTAACGGCAGACGGAAGAAAACCATCTTAGGAGAGAGTAGGGTGGATGGGTGGGCGGTAGAGAATCTATATCACACTACACTGAGACCACCAGAACGATAACACTGTAAGATAGGCAGCGGAAAAAAAAAAGCGATTTAAAAGAAAAATCGTTACTCTTTTCCGCCGGACAAAAGGTTACAAACAAATTACAAGACAAAAACACGACGCGTTTCGACCGTCCGCTTTGGTCTTCTTCCGGTTAGATAAACAACAATTCAGGACGATGAAAACAAAGAACGAGCAGTGATCATTTAGCATCTCAAAGAACGAGCAGTGATCATTTAGCATCTCAAAGAACGAGCAGTGATCATTTAGCATCTCAAAGAACGAGCAGTGATCATTTAGCATCTCAAAGAACGAGCAGTGATCATTTAGCATCTCAAAGAACGAGCAGTGATCATTTAGCATCTCAAAGAACGAGCAGTGATCATTTAGCATCTCAAAGAACGAGCAGTGATCATTTAGCATCTCAAAGAACGAGCAGTGATCATTTAGCATCTCAAAGAACGAGCAGTGATCATTTAGCATCTCAAAGAACGAGCAGTGATCATTTAGCATCTCAAAGAACGAGCAGTGATCATTTAGCATCTCAAAGAACGAGCAGTGATCATTTAGCATCTCAAAGAACGAGCAGTGATCATTTAGCATCTCAAAGAACGAGCAGTGATCATTAGCATCTCAAAGAACGAGCAGTGATCATTTAGCATCTCAAAGAACGAGCAGTGATCATTTAGCATATCAAATTGGGCGCACAATGGACGTGGAATGAAAACGAGGCGTTAGGAAGGAGACATGACGATTGATGATGATAGTAATAAAACGAGGCCGTTAGGAAGGAGACATGACGAGTGGAGGATGATAGTAATAAAACGAGGCCCGTTAGGAAGGAGACATGACGAGTGGAGGATGATAGTAATAAAACGAGGCCGTTAGGAAGGAGACATGACGAGTGGAGGATGATAGTATAAAACGAGGCCGTTAGGAAGGAGACATGACGAGTGGATGATGATAGTAATAAAACGAGGCGTTAGGAAGGAGACATGACGAGTTGATGATGATAGTAATAAAACGAGGCCGTTAGGAGGAGACATGACGAGTGGATGATGATAGTAATAAAACGAGGCCGTTAGGAAGGAGACATGACGAGTGGATATGATAGTAATAAAACGAGGCCGTTAGGAAGGAGACATGACGAGTGGATGATGATAGTAATAAAACGAGGCCGTTAGGAAGGAGACATGACGAGTGGATGATGATAGTAATAAAACGAGGCCGTTAGGAAGGAGACATGACGAGTGGATGATGATAGTAATAAAACGAGGCCGTTAGGAAGGAGACATGACGAGTGGAGGATGATAGTAATAAACGAGGCCGTTAGGAAGGAGACATGACGAGTGGATGATGATAGTAATAAAACGAGGCCGTTAGGAAGGAGACATGACGAGTGGATGATGATAGTAAATAAAACGAGGCCGTTAGGAAGGAGACATGACGAGTGGATGATGATAGTAATAAAACGAGGCCGTTAGGCAGGAGACATGACGAGTGGAGGATGATAGTAATAAAACGAGGCCGTTAGGAAGGAGACATGACGAGTGGATGATGATAGTAATAAAACGAGGCCGTTAGGAAGGAGACATGACGAGTGGATGATGATAGTAATAAAACGAGGCGTTAGGAAGGAGACATGACGAGTGGATGATGATAGTAATAAAACGAGGCCGTTAGGAAGGAGACATGACGAGTGGAGGATGATAGTAATAAAACGAGGCCGTTAGGAAGGAGACATGACGAGTGGGAGGATGATAGTAATAAAACGAGGCCGTTAGGAAGGAGACATGACGAAGTGGATGATGATAGTAATAAAACGAGGCCGTTAGGAAGGAGACATGACGAGTGGATGATGATAGTAATAAAAACAGGCCGTTAGGAAGGAGACATGACGATTGGAGGATGATAGTAATAAAACGAGGCCGTTAGGAAGGAGACATGACGAGTGGAGGATGATAGTAATAAAACGAGGCCGTAGGAAGGAAACATGACGAGTGGATGATGATAGTAATAAAACGAGGCCGTTAGGAAGGAGACATGACGAGTGGATGATGATAGTAATAAAACGAGGCCGTTAGGAAGGGAGACATGACGAGTGGAGGATGACAGTAAAAAAAACGAGGCCGTTAGGAAGGAGACATGACGAGTGGAGGATGATAGTAATAAAACGAGGCCGTTAGGAAGGAGACATGACGAGTGGATGATGATAGTAATAAAACGAGGCCGTTAGGAAGGAGACATGACGAGTGGAAGATGATATAATAAAACGAGGCCGTTAGGAAGGAGACATGACGACGTGGATGATGATAGTAATAAAACGAGGCCGTTAGGAAGGAGACATGACGAGTGGATGATGATTAGTAATAAAACGAGGCCGTTAGGAAGGAGACATGACGAGTGGAGGATGATAGTAATAAAACGAGGCCGTTGGGAAGGAGACATGACGAGTGGATGATGATAGTAATAAACGAGGCCGTTAGGAAGGAGACATGACGAGTGGAGGATGATAGTAATAAAACGAGGCCGTTAGGAAGGAGACATGACGAGTGGAGGATGATAGTAATAAAACGAGGCCGTTGGAAGGAGACATGACGAGTGGATGATGATAGTAATAAAACGAGGCCGTTAGGAAGGAGACATGCCGAGTGGATGATGATAGTAATAATGAGACATGACGAGTGGATGATGATAGTAATAAAACGAGGCCGTTAGGAAGGAGACATGACGAGTGGATGATGATAGTAATAAAACGAGGCCGTTAGGAAGGAGACATGACGAGTGGATGATGATAGTAATAAAACGAGGCCGTTAGGAAGGAGACATGACGAGTGGAGGATGATAGTAATAAAACGAGGCCGTTAGGAAGGAGACATGACGAGTGGATGATGATAGTAATAAAACGAGGCCGTTAGGAAGGAGACATGACGAGTGGGGGATGATAGTAATAAAACGAGGCCGTTAGGAAGGAGACATGACGAGTCGAGGATGATAGTAATAAAACGAGGCCGTTAGGAAGGAGACATGACGAGTGGATGATGATAGTAAAAAACGAGGCCGTTAGGAAGGAGACATGACGAGTGGATGATGATAGTAATAAAACGAGGCCGTTAGGAAGGAGACATGACGAGTGGAGGATGATAGTAATAAACGAGGCCGTTAGGAAGGAGACATGACGAGTTGATGATGATAGTAATAAAACGAGGCCGTTAGGAAGGAGACATGACGAGTGGAGGATGATAGTAATAAAACGAGGCCGTTAGGAAGGAGACATGACGAGTGGAGGATGATAGTAATAAAACGAGGCCGTTAGGAAGGAGACATGACGAGTGGATGATGATAGTAATAAAACGAGGGCCGTTAGGAAGGAGACATGACGAGTGGATGATGATAGTAATAAAACGAGGCCGTTAGGAAGGAGACATGACGAGTGGAGGATGATAGTAATAAAACGAGGCCGTTAGGAAGGAGACATGACGAGTGGAGGATGATAGTAATAAAACGAGGCCGTTAGGAAGGAGACATGACGAGTGGATGATGATAGTAATAAACGAGGCCGTTAGGAAGGAGACATGACGAGTTGATGATGATAGTAATAAAACGAGGCCGTTAGGAAGGAGACATGACGAGTGGATGATGATAGTAATAAAACGAGGCCGTTAGGAAGCAGACATGAAGAGTGGATGATGATAGTAATAAAACGAGGCCGTTAGGAAGGAGACATGACGAGTGGATGATGATAGTAATAAAACGAGGCCGTTAGGAAGGAGACATGACAAGTGGATGATGATAGTAATAAAACGAGGCCGTTAGGAAGGAGACATGACGAGTGGATGATGATAGTAATAAAACGAGGCCGTTAGGAAGGAGACATGACGAGTGGATGATGATAGTAATAAAACGAGGCCGTTAGGAAGGAGACATGACGAGTGGATGATGATAGTAATAAAACGAGGCCGTTAGGAAGGAGACATGACGAGTGGAGGATGATAGTAATAAAACGAGGCCGTTAGGAGGAGACATGACGAGTGGATGATGATAGTAATAAAACGAGGCCGTTAGGAAGGAGACATGACGAGTGGAGGATGTGAAGTAATAAACGAGGCCGTTAGGAAGGAGACATGACGAGTGGATGATGATAGTAATAAAACGAGGCCGTTAGGAAGGAGACATGACGATGGATGATGATAGTAATAAAACGAGGCCGTTAGGAAGGAGACATGACGAGTGGATGATGATAGTAATAAAACGAGGCCGTTAGGAAGGAGACATGACGAGTGGATGATGATAGTAATAAAACGAGGCCGTTAGGAAGGAGACATGACGAGTGGATGATGATAGTAATAAAACGAGGCCGTTAGGAAGGAGACATGACGAGTGGATGATGATAGCAATAAAACGAGGCCGTTAGGAAGGAGACATGACGAGTGGATGATGATAGTATAAAACGAGGCCGTTAGGAAGGAGACATGACGAGTGGATGATGATAGTAATAAACGAGGCGTTAGGAAGGAGACATGACGAGTGGATGATGATAGTAATATAAACGAGGCCGTTGGGAGGAGACATGACGAGTGGATGATGATAGTAATAAAACGAGGCCGTTGGGAAGAAGACATGACGAGTTGATGATGATAGTAATAATAACTATAGCAACAATGACAATCACAACAGCAGCAGCAGCAGCAGCCGCAGCAGCAGCAACGACAACAACAGCAACCATACAGACGAATTTCATACGCTTCGTAGCGCATCTTTGAGAGTGTTGCTACCTTTTCTTGCTCAGCACTGCAGGTGGTTGATATTCCGGGCCTGGTTGACCGTCAGGATGTATCGTGACTGGAGGAGTAGACACTGCCTCGTTGTGAAGTTACAGACCAGAACAGGAGTGCATAGCTCCGTCTCTTTCCTCAAAGATCGATCATTTTAAAACAGTTTCAAATATGAAGGCGCTTCAGCCAATCAAGATCGGTCGTTTTAAAACAGTTTCAAATCTGAAGGCCCTTCACGCCAATCAAGATCGGTCATTTTAAAACATAGTTTCAGATATGAAGGCCCTTCACGCCAATCAAGATCGGTCATTTTAAAACACAGTTTCAGATATGAAGGCCCTTCACGCCAATCAAGATCGGTCATTTTAAACATAGTTTCAGATGTGAAGGCCCTTCACGCCAATCAAGATCGGTCATTTTAAAACATAGTTTCAGATATGAAGGCCCTTCACGCCAATCAAGATCGGTCATTTTAAAACACAGTTTCAGATATGAAGGCCCTTCACGCCAATCAAGATCGGTCATTTTAAAACACAGTTTCAGATATGAGGCCCTTCACGCCAATCAAGATCGGTCATTTTAAAACATAGTTTCAGATGTGAAGGCCCTTCACGCCAATCAAGATCGGTCATTTTAAAACACAGTTTCAGATTGAAGGCCAACGTCAACACGCCAATCTCTCTTGGTGATCTCAGTGTCGGTCTCCTTCTGGCGTCCTTGTCTTTGGGTCAATTCATGTTAAGGTCGCCGTTTGTTCTTTTAGTTTGCTTGTATTTAAAAATGCTGATCGATGAGAATGAGGATGATGAAGATGATGCTCCGGATTTCCATCCGGTCTGAGACTACATGACAGGGCTGTACTCTACGCTTACTTTCATAATCTACCCAGCGACAACCAGGCCGAGAGATACACACACCTGAAGCGTTGGTCAAGAAATTGGAGCAACACTCTCTAACAGAGACGCATCTATTTAGTGGATGAAACTCGGACTGTGTGGTCCCAGTCTTCCAACTGAGCCTGCAGCAAACTCAACTCCGGGTAGGAAACCGGTCGGGGTAGAACAATCCCACACGTCTTTGATGGGGATCGAACCCAGACCTCCCAGCTGGGAGTCCCTCGACGCTGACCCCTTCGCCGCGGCGGCTGGTGAGGTCGGCGGATTTGACGGGTTCAAGGAGACTGTCGTTGGATTAAAGTGGTGGCACCCACTCCACCCTGCTGGGTCTGCCTTGAGTACTTGTTGCAGACAGTAGGGGCGGTCGTGGGGCTGGGTCTGCTGGTCTAGAACAGTGCGTACTATACACAACGGCAAGGATCATCGATCCCGCTGGACCAAACAGCGTACTATATCACAACGAAAGATCATCGTCTGCTGGACCAGAAAAAGACGTACTAATACACAACGGAATGTATTTCATCGTCTCTGACTAGAACAACTTACTATACACAACGGAAAGGAGACATCGTCTGCTGGACCAGAACAGGACTAACTATACACAACAAAAGGATCATCGACTGCTACCAGAACAACTACTATAACAGAACGGCAATGATTCATCGTCTGCTGACCAAACAGACGGAACTATACACAACGGATAGGCGTCATGGGCAAGGCAAAAGGAGTCCCATGGGCGGCGCGCGCGCGCACACACACACACACATCACACACACACACGACACACACACATCACACACACACACACACACACACACACCCACACACACGCAACTCGCACGTCACCACGCACGCACGCACATTCACAATCCACACGCTCGCACGCACCACCACACACATATGAACACCCACACAGACACACACAGCATTAAACACACACACACACACACACACACACACACACCAACACACAACCACACACAACCCACACATACACACACACCAAGAGAGAGAGAGCGAGGAGAGAGAGAGAGAGAGAGAGAGAGAGAGAAGAGAGAGAGAGAAGAGAGAGAGAGCAGAGAGAGAGAGAGAGAGAGAAGAGAGAATGTACCCAAGCAGTTGAAATGGTAAAAAAAGCTTGAGGATTCCAAAAAAAATCCGAAGTACCCCAAGGCCTCCTATCAACTTATCTTTCTTCAGATAACAACAAAATCGTATACAAACCCCATACAGTCCAAAACTTGTCGTCCGAACAGTACATTACAACGTTTTAGTTGCTCCGCTCGTCTTGAACGTGTAAACGCGAAGACATTAACCTCTAATGGAGAGCAGGATGTATTCGTGTCTTGCATCATCCATGAGGCCAATAGATGGAAACGACACAGGTGTGTGTTGTGTGTGTGTGTGTGTGTTGAGTGTGTGTGTGTGTGTGTGGTGTGTTGTTGGACTAATATTAACCGTGATTCAGTCAACTTTATTCCAGGCCACCAGTAGGGGCGCTGACTTGAGGAAGAATAATTGGCATCAATTTATCATGTTAAAATACATGTCGCATCAGCACTACAAAAGAAATGTGCATCAATTTATCATTTGAGAACTTCCCTCCCTTCCTCATCGGTACGCAGACTGTCCAGGTGTAAAAACCTGTGGATTGCAAACTGTATGTGCAATAACATTCTAATCATTATTACAAAAAAATGATTAATTCTGCCACACTCTCATCACAACAATCGTACGCCAGCTTTTCAACACACACACACACATGCACACGAACACACGCACCACGCATAGCACCTAAGACGCACACACGCACGCTCGCACGCACGCACCACGCACGCACGCACGCACGCACGCACGCACGCACGCACGGGCACGCGCGGGCGCGCCGCCACCACGCACAGACACGCAACACACACAAACACACAGCACACACAACCACTGCACGCACGCACGCACGCCCACACACACACACACACACAACACACACACAGACACACACACACACACACCACACACACACACACACAAAAACACACACACACACACCCCCCACACACACAGCACACACAACAACACACCACACACACACATCATAACTTCTTAAATACAATCGTTTGGAAGGTTGTGTAATAACTTTTTTTTTAAATTGTTTCTACTGACTGTGAATTACGGAATCGCGGTGACAGCCCTGACAGGCCCCTTTGCGGTCGGCTGGGCTGTAAGCAAACAATATCCTCTCTCTCTAACTCACTTTCATATCCATATTAAAACACACACACACACACACACAACACACACACACACACACACACACACACACACAACACACACACACACACACACACACACACAAAAATCACTGAATACACATACGGAATATGACATAATGCCAAACAATACCAGGAGTGGTGTGTTTCGGATTTCAGTTTCATCAAAGAGGAGTCACAGCGAGAGACAAGTCCCTATACGCTACACATCCGCTAAGATTCACAGCGAGAGGACAGGTCCATAAACCTACACATTACCGCTTGTTTCCAGACCACACTGACCATGTTAAAGCTGATGAAAAATGAGATTAATGAATAGGGCAGAAAAATTTTATATTGGTCTTCACGGCGGAATGCAAGAGAGTGAGAGAGAGCGAGAGAGAAGAGAGAGAAGAGAGAGAGAAGAGAGCGAAGACAGATAGAGAGAGAGAGAGACAGACAGACAGACAGACAGACAGAACAGAGACAAACAGACACAGACATAACGCGCATGCTGCGTGCAAATGTTCGTGTGCCGATGGGCATGCGAAAGTGCGTAGCATTTGAAGAGAACGATGAATCCCTAGAGAGAAAAGGTGTCGATGTATGTATGCGTACAGTAAGAGAACGATGAACCCTAGAGAGAAAAGTTGTCGATGTATGTATGGTGTACCATGAAGAGAACGATGAAACCCTGAAAACAGTGTCGATGTATGGATGGCGACATGAAGAGGAACGATAACCCTAATGTAGTTGACGTCAACACATTCAGTGTATGTACGACATTCCTTGGTCCTCTTTCCATTCACTCTCTCACATCCTCTCTCCTATCTCTCTCTCTCTCTCTCTCTCTCTCTCTCTCTCTCTCTCTTCCTCTCTCCATCTCTCTCTCTCTCATTCCTCTTCTCTCTCCACTCTTCTCCCTCTACCTCTCTCTCTCTCTCTTCATCTCTCCTCTCTCCTCTCGACTCCCTCTCTCTCTCTCTCTCAGTGAAAGGTTCTTTTTGCCACTCTCTTTAATATTCGCCTGTTTTATTTACCTCCCCCCCCACCCCCCCCCCCTCCCCACGTGTACTGTTTGAAATATGTAAATTAATGTGTGTACACTTGTACACATTAAAAACAAACAAACAAAAAATATATATAGAAGGAAGGACATTTAAGGACGATAGTAGTAGTAAGTAGTAGTAGTATATAGTAGTAGTATAAGTAGTAGTGTGTGTCGTGCGTGCGTGCGTGCGTGCGTGCGTGCGTGCGTGCGTTCGTGCGTGCATAGCGCGCCAGCGCGCAGCAGCGCGTGTGTGTTGTGTGTGTGTGTGCGTGATGCGTGCGTGCGTGCATGCGTGCATGCGAGTGCGCGTGCATGCGTGCATCGTGCGAGCGCGCGCGCGCGCATTCCCCGAAATGATACTAAAAGTGAATTGCCGGGCATTATTACAAACATGTCTGCTGGCAATCAACGGAGTAAGAAACGGATTAGAGTGGACAAGGGGTGGGGTTGAGAAAGCTGCTGTCCATTCTCCTTCTTTCTTCTTGTCACTGAATTTGGCTGATTGATGTTATTTGTGCCCGAAAGGGACCGCGTCCTGTAAATGAAACAATTTGCGTCACAGTGCCAGAGAGTTTGGTGCCGAGTGAAGCAGACACTTTCCCTACAATGAAATTCACAGTCCACTATAAATATTCCAGAGCTCCGTAAACACTCACACAACCCCAAAATCGCAGATGCAAGCCCCCCCCCCCACCCACACCCCCCTTCCTCCTCCCCCCACCCTCCACCAAAGATTCTGCGGCACTCGTGCTACATATTTAGGAGAAAATTTTATTATTTATTTTTCTTTTTCAATTGCTGTTTGCCAGTATGAGGATTTTGTGGTTTTTTTCCGGGAAAGGAGGGAGATGGGTTTTGTGAATCTTTTAGACTTAATTTAAACACACACAACACAGCTATATGTGGTGTGTTCTGATAAAAGGAGGGGGAAGGCGTGGGGGGGGGGGGGGGGGGGGGGGGGGGGTGGGGTCGGGGCCACTTAAAATATTTGGAATAATTCAAACACACAGCACAACATGAGCTTTGATGTGGTTTTTCCGGGAAAGGAGAAGAAGGCGGGGGGGGGGGGGGGGCATTTAAATGTTTGAGAATAATCTTTGCACACACAACAATGGGATTTGATGTGTTTTTTTTCGGCACAGAGGGGGGGAAGATGGAGGGAGGGGGGTGGGGCCTCAAAATGCTTAGGAATAAACTTACACACACACACATGTTCAACTCAGGAGAAACAACTCCACATTTACCTCAGCACTGATTCGTTTTCATTATGTCAGACACAATCTATGCTAAAACAAAAATCTAAGGAAACACAGAATCCAATGCTGAACATATCCATTATCCATATTCGCAGCATTAGCTGCTTGTCAGGATGGAACAATTAAGTCTGTAGTAGGGAAGAAGAATCATGCAGAACAGAGAAAAAAAATCCATAAAGCGATATTGGTTATGAAATGTAAAAGGATAAAGAGCTCATGTGTTTAAAACAACAATTTCCCAGTACAATGCCCTCTCTACACTTTACATATGTGCCCACGAGTTGATAGTCATTAGTGTGAAAGATCATCATTAAATCCATAAAAAAATGAATAAACAATCAAACCGGTGAGAACACTCTTGAAGCATTCCATGTAAGCAAGCGTAGTGATATGAATGGTTATAACAATGAAATCTGCCACAAAACCCCCTCCCCCCCAACCCCCACCCCCACCCCCCAAAAAGAAAAATACTGCTTTATAAGTAAAAGAAACATTCACCGAAACATCTTTGGACTTGCATGATGTCCAAGGATGGGAAATGACCAACAAATATGATAAAACTAACAGAAAGATGCCGCTTTTTCTAAAAACAACAACACTAAACAAACAACAACAACATACAACAACAACAAAAACTGGTCTTCAGATATGGAGAATAAAGGGGGAAAACCAATTTACAATGGTGTTTCGCCTAAAATATCTTAAAATCATACTTGTAAATCGTACCGACAGAGACTTTAAGTAAGATTCGACTAGGCATACTATTTTTAATGTTAAGAAAGATGGTCCACACGAAACGTTCAAGAGAATCACTCGCCTTTTTGATTGCCGATCCTGAATATCAAACGAGAAACATTTTTATTTTTTAATTTTAGTGCACGGCATTTCCAAGTGGATTCGTGTGGAAAAAAGGTGATTTATTCTCCATTACGAAATGACCAAGAGATTGACGTTGTTTTACAATACATCAGTGTCAGAATAAACTATAATCATATCAGTGACTATAACCCATGTACTGCAGAAGCACGGCAACTGCACACACGAAATGAATAAAGGTTGTGACCACGGACGACCGGAATAATGGTCATAATTCAAGTAACGCACGACTAGACGAGAACTGATATAATAAAGTCGGGATACCCTCTACTGCAGATTACGTAATATGTGATCGCTGAAAGATGCGAGTTTGTCCATATTGTGTGTTGTGTGGTGTGAGTGTGTGTGTGTGTTGTGTGTTTGTGTTGTGTGTGTGTGTGTTGTGTGCGTGCGTTGTGCGTGCGTGCGTGTGTGTGTGTTGTGAGTGTGTGAGTGTGGTGTGTGTGTGGGTTGTGTGTGTGTGTGTGTGTGTTGTGTGAGTGGGCGCGCGCGCGCGTACGTACATGTGGTGTGCTGTATGGTATGTGTATGTGTGTAATATTTGTACGTGTGTGGTGTGTGTGTGTGTGTGTGTGTGTGTGCGTGCGTCGTGGCGTCGTTCGTGCGTGCGTGCGTGGTTGTGTGTGTGTGTGTGTGTGTGTTTGTGTGAGTGTGGTGTGTGGTTGTGTGTGTCCGTGTGTGTGTGTGTGCGTGTGTGTGTGGGCCGCGCCGCAGCGCGCGTACGTGAGCGTGCTTTCGATCGTCTACATATGTGGGTGCGTGTATGTATGTGTATGTTGTGTATATTAGTACGTGTGTGTGAGTGTGTGTGGTGTGTTAGTGTTGTGTGTGTGTGTGTGTGTGTGTGTGTTTGTGTGTGGGCGCGTGTGGGCGCGCGCGCGCACGTACTTGTGCGTGCTGGCGTGCTGTGTACAATGTTTGTGCGTTATATGTGTATGTGTGTAATATTTGTACGTGTGTGTGTGTGTGGTGTTGTGTGTTTTGTGTGTTGTGTGTTGTTGTGTGTGTGTGTGAGTGTGAGTGTGGTGTGTGTGTGTGCGTGAGGTGTGTGTTGCGCGCGCGCGCGGCGCGTCCGTGCCTGCACGCGCGTGAGTGTGTGTGTGTGTGTTTTTCAATAGGACAAAACTGAAATATGTCGGCAATGGAACAGTCTTCTAGCCAGAAAACATTTTCCTCCGTCCCAGCACAATGTGGCAACTGTTTTTTCTTCGTATTAGTAAACGGAACTCTCCATCGGTTCCTTCGCGTGGGTTGAGAGCAAGCGTTGTTCACTATTGTCACACTGCTGGCTCTCTTGTCATAAAACTAGCGTTTATACGATAAAATGTCAAATGTCAAAGTCCTCTCTCTCTCTCTCTCTCTCTCTCTCCAACTTCATCTCCTCCGTCCACTCTCTCTCTCTCTCACTCCCCTCTCTCACTCTCTCTCCTCTGTCTCTCTGTTTGCCTCTCTCTCTCTGCTTCTCTTTGCCCCCCCTCTCTCTCTCTCTCCCTCTCTCTCTTTTTCAAAAGAGCATACTCTATTTAAAACAAAAATGTTCACAAGAGTATCGGCACACATACTAAAACATCACAGTCGAACAGGATGACTGCTGTCGATCATCCCTGGGCTCGTGTCTAAAATACAGTGTTGTTTGTGAACTACCAGCTTAGATATTTTGTCTTTTTCCATTATATAACTGTGACTAACCTTTATAAATATGTTGCTTTCAATCATATACAACACTAACCTTTATAATATGTTGCGTATTGCTCCCATGTATTGGTGCGCACCCATTTGTGATTGAGTATGAAGAGAGAGAGAGAGAGAGAGAGAGAGAGAGAGAAGAGAGAGAAGAAAGAGAGAGAGAGAGAGAGCGAGAGAGTACTGCGTGCTCCTGTATTTTTGCGCAGCTGTGCGTGTGTGTTTTTGTTTGCGTGCGCGTGCGTTGCATGTGTGCTGCGTTCGCGCACTGAAGGTATTGTATGTATTGCCGTTTGTGCATATATTTGTAAAGCCATACATCACATGAGGTGGAATTTGGCGACTTGTATGAATGTGTTGATGTCAGATGACTGTGTTATGTGTTAGATGTGTGGCTCTGTTTAACACGACTCTATTACTGCTTCTTCCTAGAATCTTTCTCTGCTGTCTTTTTGTTTGATTTTGTTTGTTTTGTTTGTTTGTCTGACTGTCTAGTTCGCCTACAATTTCAATCTTCATATAGACAGACAACTAGAAACATCAGAATATGAGGCACGCAGTCACGTGTGTGTGTGTGTTGTATGTATGTGTTGTGTGTGTGTGTGTGTGTGTTGTGTGTTGTGTTGTGTGTGTGGGTGTGTGTGTGTGTGCACGTGCGTGCGTGTGTGTGCGGCGCGTGCGAGCATGCGTGTGTGTGTGGTGTGTGTGTGTGTGTGTGATGTTGTGTGTGTTGTGTGTTGTTGTTGTGTGTGGTTGTGTGTGAGCGCGCGCGCGTGTGTTGTGTGTATGTGAGTTTGGAGTGTTTTGTGTGTGTGTGTTTGTGGTGTAGTGTGTGTGTGTGTGTGTGTTTGTGTGTGTTGTGTGTAAGGCCGCGCGTGTGCGTGTGCTTAGCGTCGTGCATGATGTGTGTGCTGTTGTGTGTGTGTCTGCGTGCATGCTGCGTGTATGTGTAATGTGTGCGTGCTGCACTCATCTGGTGTGTAAATTTGTGTGTGGTGTGTGCTTGTGTGTGTGGGTGTGTGTTGCGTGCTGCTGCTGCGTGCGTGCGTGCGTCCGTGAATTGAGTGTGTGTTTGTGTGAGTTGTGTGAGCGTGCGTCTGCCGTGCTGCGTGCTGCTGCGTCGTGCGTGAATGTGTTGTTGGTGTGTGGTGTGTGATGTTGTGTTGTGTGTGTTGTGTGTGTGTGTGTGAGTGTGTGAGTGCTGCTGTGGCATGTGTGCGTATGTCGTGCGTACGCGTGCCGCGTGTGAAGGACAGAACAATAATAAGATAAGAAGCAATGGGGATTGGGGGTGGAAGTGGAGGGATGGACAGGGAGTGAATGATGATTTGTGAGGTGACGTTCGACACGCAGTCGTTGGCATGTCTGAAGGACGACCGAGTAGGTGTTGAGATGTGCCATGGAAAAATCATGCCTGTTTGAAGGTCGAACCGAGTAGGTTTTGAAGTGCCAGTGAATATCTTTCCTGTTTGAAGGCGACCGATAGTGTGAGAGGTCCAGTGGAATATCTTGCCTGTGAAGTCGACCAAGTAGTGTTGAGAGGCCCAGTGAATATCTTGCCTGTATGAAGGACGAGACTGAGTAGGTGTTTGAGAGGTCCAAAGTGGAATATCTTGCCTGTTTGAAGGTCACCGAGTAAGGTGTTAGAGTGCCAGTGGAATATCTTTGCCTTGTTAAGTCGACCGAGTAGTGTTGAAGGTCCAGGAGGATTACCTGCCTGTTTGAAGGTCGACCGAGTAGGTTTGAGAGGTCCAGGTGGAATTAACTTGCCTTATTGAAGGTCGCCCGAGATAGGAGTTGAAGGTCCAGGTGAAAATCTTGCTTTTGAAGGACGACCGAGTAGGTTGAGAGTGCCATGGAATCACTTGCCTGTTTGAAGTCGACCACGACATTGTTGAGAGGTGCCAGGTTGAATATCTATGCCTGGTTTGAAGGTCGACCGAGTAGGTGTTGAGAGTGCCAGGTGGAAAATCTTTGCTGTTGAAGGACACCGAGTAGTGTGAGAGGTGCCCAGTGAATATCTTGCCTTTTTGAAGGACGCGAACCGATTAAGTTGAAGGTGCCAGTGGAATATCTTGCTTTTGAATCAACCGAGTAGGTTGTTGATAGTGCCAGTGAATATCATGCCTGTTTGAAGTCGACCGAGTAAGGTGTATAAGTGCCAGGTGGAATCACTTGCCTTTTGAAGGTCACCGATAGTGTTGAAGGTGCCCAGTGGAATATCTTGCCTGTTTGAAGGTCGACCGAGTAGGTTTATTTTTTTTTTTTTGAATTCCAGGTGAAAATCGTTGCACTGTTTAAGACGACCGAGTAGGTTGAGATGCCAGTGGAATATCTTGCCTGTTTGAAGGTCAACCAATGGTGTTGAGAGTGCCAGAATATCTTGCCTGCTTGAAGTCGACTGAGGAGTTTAGAGTGCCTGTGGAATAACTCCTGTATTGAAGCGACCGATAGGGTTGAGAGTGCCAGGTGAATATCTTTCTGTGGAAGGGACGAACCGATAGTGTTGAGGAGGTGCCAGGTGAATATCTTGCCTGTTTGAAGACGACCGATAGCTTTGAGAGGTGCAAGTGGACACTTCTGAGTAAGGACGACCGAGTAGGTGTTGAGAGGTGCCAGGTGGAAGACTTGCCCTGTTTAGAAGGACGACCGAAAGGTGTTTGAGAGAATGTAATAACGGGTCAAGCCACCCCATCTTATTTGCCCGAAAACCCCCCGATTCACAACAATTCACGTCCGCTCATGTCACTACTTTGGCCAAAATAACACCTGTTTTTAACAACCAAACTCACACCAAAAACTGCGAAATTGACGTATCAGTACATTAATATGGGTGCTTACTGCAAGATAAGATTTCGTGATCCTGAACCCCATATTTACATTCTCTCCAGGGCATAAAAATTAAGGGTTTACATCCTCTTCTACTTCAGCACTATTAATAAATAGAACAAACAACTGGCTCCATCATCTTTGTTAGTTATATTTACAATCTAATGAATTTATAGCCCATTAATTAATTCTTTAAATTCACTTTTTTTCCAACGATATTAATCGAAATCGCAAAACCCCACCCTAGTTAATGGCAAAACCTTTAGAAGCTGTAAAGATACCATCAAAACAAATTACAATTTTTTTAACTGTTTGTAAAGACATACAACATGTTCACGAGAAAATCAAAATTCATTTACCTTCCAATTGATAAACATCTCTCGCAACTAAAATCATAAGCTCTGTCACTACTGTGAAAGCCAAGAAATTAGCCAGGCCTCTAGGAAAAGTGACTCTTCTTTTCTTCTAGTGGAAAATGTATATAATTCCGAGGTTGCTTCGTTAATTCTTAATAATATGCCAAATTTCGCTAAGACTTTTTCTTTTAAAAAAGCAAAAGTTTAGAACCATCAGTATTTTTACATAGTTATTAGTTGCCCCACCTCGTTACAATATTGATCCAGGTTTAATTACACCTTCAGATTGTTTAACCCACATAACTTTAAAGCCAATTTCTTTAAGCAATATCCTACAACTCCCCCGCCCCAATTGACCAATTGGTATGTAAAAACACACACACATATAACTTCTTCGATTCTTGCCAAAACAAGAGGAAACTGATTACTTATTTTTTAATGTTATGATTTTAATTGTTTTAAAAATGAAGCCTAAGTACCCTACAGACTGAAACGTACGATTTGGATTGGAGCGGGAGGTAGATAGAGGAATATTAAAGAGTAGTTTAGAATTAATTACTGATATTTTTGATCGCAATAAATATGCAAGATAGCGTGAAACACCATCACTTAAAATACCAATTCTTGCCTCCAACCGGTTTATAAATGTGTTTGCTATTTTAGTTGATAATATGCTCCTGAAGAAGTAATCTAAACTGTTTCTACTGACTCTGAAGAGTGGACTAATGCTTTTAATGAAGATCAGGATTATGATTAGAAAAGACTATAAATAACAGCGAATTTACAATTATTTTTTATTTATTTTACATTATAGATTTCAAAATGGCTGCCGAACTCAGCCGAATCTGATTTAAAGAATTGTAAATGCACTTATTTTACGAAACAATAAAGTATTAATAAACATTGATTTTTATAATTTGGGTTTGAGAAGTGATGTAAACAATATAAATAAAAGATCATTAGTGAACTATTTGATAAGGCAATCAAAGTTTTGAATAATGACAGAAGTGATTTAGAAAAAAAGCTAAAATATTAGCAGGTGTTTCTTGTAAGTTAACGTGTCTTGAAGTGTAACAATGCTTGGCAAAATAAAACGTGTTTACAAACTTACTTTTAGTATTCATTTATTTTTTTAATTTCGTATAAATATTTGCTTTAAAATGACACCGCAAGTAAAATTTGAGGATAGAAAACTATATACGATGGAAGAAAGATTTGGTAGTGACAAACAATTAAGAATAACTTTAGTGAAGGTAGACATGGACATCATTACCCCTATCAAAAGTTCAGGAAAGCGTGACACATCTATCAGTAAAATCCCAATTTCTTCAGATGGAGCCGCCTTAAAAGTGTTGTTGGCAGTTCCTGATAGATTATAAAACGCCTGATGATAAAACATAGCAAGTCTGTTTGCACAAACAAAAGAAGTGTATAGCTATTTGCGACTCTTAATTCTAACTGCTGGGCTGATTAACATACACTCTTACCCAGTTTTAACCATGTCCAAGTGAGAGGCAAAGTTAAGGGGTTCTGACTGGTCTGAAGGACAGTCCTTGAAATCAGATTAGAAACAAACAAAGTTCTATCCAATATTGGCAATTCTTACCTTCCTCCACCAAAAGAGTTAGAGTTAAAACAGCAGTCGTAAACATACATAGATTCAGACAACATTGTTTTTTGATGGAGTGTTTTAGCGCATTTACACCTGTCAAAAAATCATCAAACAGAGGTATCTAATTATTAACAATATAACAGTGACGAACGGTTTGATACCAAACCTTTCCATGATATAAAATATATCTCAGTTTGAAGACAAAACAAACCAATCACTGTAAACGTATACACAGGTTCTGTAGTAGACAATCTAGGTGCCTCTAAGGATTCTCCAACACGTCCTACTTTAGGCGAACCGCTAACAAACATGTAGACTGATCCAGTTTGCAGATAGTACAAAGATCATTATGCCATTAATTAACACAATAACAACTTATGGTTTTACATCAAAGGATAAATCGAGACAAAGCTTGTAAAGATGTTTGGTCAGAATCCCAACTATTAGAACACTGCCAGTCCATAAAAACATTGTAAAAGTTTTGTAGGACTGTTGAAACTGACTCCTCACATCGACAACTCTAAAACCAGGGTCTAAAGTTTTAGTTTTAAGAATTAACGCACAATCAGATGATCATACGTGGTTTATGCTGATATGAATAATCTAGCCACATACTAAACGTCCACACCCAAGAATCAAAAAACAACCTATATTACCCCACCATCAATCTTTACTTATGCGTTTATTGTTGTTTATGTGAGCAGATGGGGCGCACACAACACCCAGAGATTTACAGAGGTCCCAATGCAGCTTGTAAATTTTAGAGCAGATGAAACAACTTCGTAATCAGTTATCCAATGAACTGAAACCTTTTCAGACAATTGTTATATCCAATCTGAAGACCCAGAAACGTTTATGACTCATCTACACACTGCAGATTTGCGGCTTAGAGCTAACCCCTAACAGTAAAGACGTGACAGTAGATAGACCACGAATCCCATCACTGGAAAGTTCATAGGAGCTGCGCACAGCAAGTGTCAATCTCAGCTTAAGGTTGAACCTAATACAGGAAACTCCTATAATCATTCCTAACTTACGAGGCTAAGATTCTCATTTTATCATGCAAGCAGTGACACTGAATATAAGAGGTTAACCACCTGCATTGCACAGTCATCAGAAAAGTACATGACTTTTACTCTTGAACGTAATATCCTTTATGGACTTCAGCCCAACATCTGATGGCTAGTTAGATAAGTTAGCGGGATCTCACAAGACTTCCCAAATCACTAAACAATAATTTGACCCCATCCTTTTTAGTGCGTAAGGTGTTTACCCCTAAGAATACATGAACTCGTGGGGAAATTTGATGCAGACTCTCGCTTCCGCCTCCCTAAGGCGCATTTTCTTTTCTATCTTAGGGCAAAGACATAACTGAAGCTGACTATGAAATACTCTCCCCAGAAAGCCCTGGACAGAATTACACTGTCGAACAATGGGCAACTATCCCGATCAATACTTTATGGCTGACGTGGTTTTTTATTGGCAGACTGTCTTTCAGAATTACAGATCTAACATGCATGAAACTTAACAAGCTTTAGACTCATCACTTTACAATCCCTCCCCAGGGTTATCTTGGATGCTTTCCTAAATCTACAAACATTCAGATTGACTTAATTTCTGATCTACCCACAGGCTCTTCAGATATTGAAGACGTCAAAGGGAAGTATTAGCATGCCTCACATCCTTTACTGCAAAGTCATCCAACAACAAGTAATTTAGACGATTATGATCCCACTAAACCACCCAACTATCAAATGTACTAAGACGCCAACAATCTGTATGGAAGGGCCGAGTCAAAACGCGCTTATTCCACTGAGAACCCTTTAAAATGTTAAAAGGACCTCATAATGTTAATTACTGTATAAAGTATGTTGTCACAGCTTCCGCCTGTAATCCAAATGGGCTAATCTAGAATTAGACTAGAATATCCTATAAGAATTTACAACATCTCCACAAAACTTACCCCCTACCCGCAGAAGAATTAAAGAATGAGTACCTATCGTACCGCCTAAACTTGTTGTGCCAAATGCTTAGCACAAAACTAAATATGTGTCCATTACAGACTCCTAACAGTTTTTACTTAAAAGACATGGACGAAAACTACGAGCTGTCACAGAATAATAACTTGTGATCAAGAGCCCTTTATGAGGTCCAACATCAGAAGAATATGATCTTAGACCCAAGCCACTGATTGCAGCTTCAGACAAAACTTCTTTAAAAACTGGATGACCAACAGCTGTTTTGGCAAAACGTCATGGAAAATCCACAACAACAAAATGATGTGGAATTAGTTACAAAAGAAAACCAAGCAATTATTGCCTTTAAACCTAACTATCAAATTCTTTAGAAGATTTAACGACAGCCTGGTTGGCATTATGATGAAGAACAAAGGATGTTAAGTGGATGCAAGCCGTGTTTTTTGGTTTTAACCGTATTAGAGTTGTCAAAGTTATTAATTTTTAGAATTCTGTAGGCACTACTTTAAACCACTGTTCCCAGAAGCAAGATCCTTTACACAGACACGACAAGTTTTATTCTAGACGTCCCAAAAGAAGACTTTTACAAGACAAGAAAACATAATACTAAGGATTTTAAGGTGGTACGACACATGTGACTATCCTAAGACATCCTTTACATTCACCGTAAACAAGAAAGTAATTGGGAAAGATGAAGGATGAACAAATGGACAGTTATAAAAGAATATTATTGGGGTATTTGCGATGAAGATGTATAGCGTTGCTAGCCAGAACTTCGTATTGAAAAAAAGCGAAGGGCAATAAGGAAAGAAGTTGTAAAAAAAAATATAACTCACGATAACTACAAGCAAGCATGTCTTAGCAAACAAAGTTATTTCATCACACAAATTTATAATCTGCGCTCTTACTCTTCATCAAGTAAAACACAACTGCTGTAACAAGAAAACACTAGTCTCAACAATAACAAAGAACTTAACGCAATCCTGAGTTTTCATATGCCAGTAGGGCATTGGAAACTTTAAAAGATTAACATAAGAACTAACCTAGTACTTACTTAAGAACTAACTAGTACTTACTTAACACCTAACTAGTACTTAACTTAAGAACCCAACTAAACGTAAATTTTTTTGCACTTACCTTGTAATTTACTTGCACTTAAACTAAAAAGTACTTTCTATAACTACTTAACTTGTACTTATCTATTCTTAACTTGGACATTATCTAGTACATACAAACTATCCATAGAAAATGGGACAAACAGAGCAAGGTTGCACTTTTTTTTGCAGAAGCTGTACTTCTTCATTTACTTGTGGGGGCTTGGTACTTTGTTGTTAGGTATGGAGTTAGGTATTTGTAATGCTAAAAACCCGCCAACAACAGCATGCACCCAATACATAATAATACATCTTGACGTTGGATTGTGGTGTTTGGTTAATTGTGTTGTTTGATTGCGTGGCGGCGATGGTTTGTATTACATCTAACAAGTTTTGTTTTGCTGATTGGTTGTCTTTTGCAGTTTTTCCATTCAGCTAGTTTATCACCCAGCCACAACACGTCTAGACTTTTTAAAACTTAGTAACATTTACTCACTATTTGGTACATCCAGCTTGCGGAGCACTCACTGTGGTACATTTACCTTCGGTACATCACTTGCGTACATTCTGCTCCTTCGGACTGTCCTGCGGCTCTTCTCGCTCATTTTTTTTATTGCGATTAAATTAATATGATCAAAATTTATATGAATAAAATTAATTAATCCCCATGATGAATGGGCATAAAACTGTCCCCCAGAATCTGTAATAATGTCACATGCCAGAAGTTTTCTAGGGACTTGTTAAACTGGATCTGTGATAAGTCCTATTTTAAATCTTCAGAATAAGGGGGCCTTTTACTTGCCCGGGTGCAAACCCCTTAAAAGAAATAAAAAAAAAAGGAAACAAAAATACCGGCGCCATCTTACTACTAAACTTAGCATAACTAATCATGTCCTGCCCCACCGATCGAACCATTTTGACCCTAACTGCCTTCGTACATACGTAGTACATCTCAACGTCTAATGTAAACATTGTTGGATTTGTTCAATACTTAGTCAGTGCCTAAATACTGTCCTAGTTTCCACACACAGCTAAAGAGTATAATCTTTCTTATGCATGGACTGCAAGTGGTCTGCTTGCTCCTCACACTTTAATAGTTCGTCACAATCCATTTTTAAAACAATAAAAAATAATATAATACTTTTAAAACCAGAGTTTATCGCTGGTTTATTTATGCAAGCGCCTGTTGTTGGTGATATAGTTTTATTCAACCCTTTCAAAATGTTTGTTTAGGAATAAAAAATCGCCCACAAACATAGAAAAAGATAGAAGATTCGCCAAAACTATTTGCAACTTATTATCAGCTTTAACATAAAAAGATTAATGATTAAAAAGCACATAGACATCTTTCGGTATTATGATTATTTTTTAATTAACTTTTTTAGTTAATCAAAGATGATGAAAAAAGATTATCAATACATTTAGACCATTCTGCAGTAATTAGCGTCTTAGTATAGCTATCGTGTGTTAGCAAAAAAACATGTTAAAATGAGCCGGCTGACCAAGGAAGGTTAGATATTGAGGGATGTTTTAAGGTATAGTTGAATTACTGCAGGGATTGCGTCAAAAGACTTTCTTGTTACACAGGGGATTATCCCAGAAAATATTAATACGATAGAAAGAATAATCAGACAATATGAATTTATAAAAGGATGTCTGGAATAGTTTCTACAGGTGGAGGAGCTATTGTAACGCTTTGCCTTCTTCTGGAAGCAATTATATGTTTAGAAAATTGCGTGTCCGATGAAGAGAGAGAACGTCCATAACAAGTCAATAGAAGAATTTAGCAAAGGCAAGGGAACGCCTTACGAAAAAGAACGAATTGCTCACTTATACTTTATTAATAAATAGTTAAGAGAAACAGGGACATGCAGAGCACACATTTACAGAACGTTTTAATGACCAATGAATGAGAAAATACTAGTGACAGAAAGAAGTTTCTAACCATCACACCACCCGCCAGACTGTCTGACTATAAAGATCCATCTGAGGAACAGAAGACTGCAGAGATAGTATTATATTGTAACAGTATGGCATGACCCTAGTCTATCTTGTTGTTCACTTTCTTTGTGTAAAATAAAAATTGCAATTCAAATATGGAACAATACAAGTACAAACATATATTAGTCTCCTAAAGGGTATTGGAAAGGAAAGAACTGCTATTGAAAAACTGAGTAAAGCTGCTAGAGTGTCTGATCAGATTGCAAGACGGGCTTTCAAAACAAGCAATTTGCAAAATAATATCTACCTGCCCCCAAAAGAATAATAAGGCCTAGATTTATTAACTCAGTTCCTATTGAAACCCCACCAGATGACTTGTTGTATCTTCCCATGACCAAGTTAGAAGAAAAAGTTAAAGTATGCTCGACAGATGTTTGACATGCTTCGAAGATACAAAGACCGCTGATCTTTAACCGTATAAAAATCTTCACTGCTAGCTGTGGGCTTTACAACAAATATACATCTAGGCCCATTAAAGAACCCGAGGATGATTCAAGTTGATGATGAAAAGAGTTTAAAGGTTCTGTAAACCAACTGTTTTTAAAACATCATGTTACAGTTTAGAAGGATCCCAGGCAACTCAATCGATCACAGCCCAAGTAGAAAAATTTAATAAGAATCTGCCTGACCGCCTGTTAAACCATTATCAATATCAACAGATAAATAATGGATAGAGGAACGCAACACAGAAATTGGTTTGGAAGAATGCCGGTGTCGAATCTAATACAGTCGCTCATAAAATCGAGTCGCAGCGATCATATTTCCCGGGATACGCATTTTATGGACAGCTTACAATTTCTATGGGACATTTTTCGTGAAAAAGTTGTCGCAGCACATGTTTTTCCCAGCAATTATGTCGCTGCCCACAATATTTCACGTGAAAAGCATCGCTGGCGATACAATTCCACGGCGACAGTAATTATATACGACACCGGCTGTCTTACACGCCATGAACAATTAAGAATAGAAAGCAACAGGTCTAAACCATAAACGCAATCAAATTAAAAAAAATTAGCATTACTGAAGATGTCAGGGGACACAAAAACACTGTGCCTTTTGGCCTAAAAAAAGTAGATACTTGTAGGCTCCAGGAGAGGCAGCAGGTGATGTTAGAATTAGAGCTAACAAGATCCCATATGGAGCGAAGAATTAATATGAAGTATGAAATAATCATGAAAACAAGAACCCCTCCCGTGTAATAATTTAAGAGAGACTCACTCATCTAAAAAGCCTGCGCCTAAAAGAATCTTTGTTCGTGAAGAGCTGCAAGTTTTCCCTCCAAACACAGTTAGTTTAACAAAAAAAAAAGTATTTATATTTTTGACTAAACGTATTTATTATATTCGCCTAATTTCGGTTTAACCGATCATTTGTTTTATTTTCAATGTGCTTTTTAATTGCATCAAGTGTCTACCCTGTCCGTAAGTAAAAGTCTTCTCCACTCCTTTGAAGTTCATTTTTTTGTCGGTCTGTAATCCTCACCATCAGCCATAAGCTTCTGAAATTCTACGTCTGTAATGTTTTCATCCGGTAATATTGCTTAATTCTTAATCTTAATGAACAAAGTTTTGATGATGCTAGGGCACCAAAGGCATGTGCTTAGTAATTTAGGAGTTAATGTTTTTAAAACAGTCACTTACAATCATAGAAATGGCGCCTAAACCTTAATCAAAGCCCCCAAAATGCTAAGGAGGTCTGGCGCCCCAACCCCCAGTAGCAAAAACAGCAACACTAACCCATCACATACGCTAGCTACCATACAACTGATGAGCCAGTAATTACAATAAAAGAGTATTTAAAGTTGGTTTTTTCTTTAGCATATTTCTTTCTAGTAACCCTAAACTTAACCAAGTCGCTTTCATTTTCCTTGAAGTTCAAGTTATTTATAAACTGTTGAACCTCCATTTTAATCAAATTAATTTGTAAAAAATGTTCTTATTAATCCTTCTGGTAGCACTTCATCAACAGAGATAAAAAGCAATAAAATCAACATACATTAATGAAAATAAAGTCCGAGTACTGTTGAGTATGTCTTTTGTTAACCCACACAGTAACCTGTCTGATATAATAAAGTGTTTTAATTTCATCCAATACCTCCCTCCCCTTTGTTGGTAATGGCAAAAACAATCCATAAGAGGCCATCCCAAGTTGCCATAACGATAATTGTAACTCTCCCTTGCTAACACATGTATCTTGGCAACGTTAGAATTAGACTCCCCTGGAGTAATTAATAAAACAAAATCAAAGTAGCAGTGTTAGGCATTGTAGTTTTGGGATAAATTCTAGTGTTACTGTGTCCATCCCCCACTTCAGCTAAGGCTTCTTTCTGCTAAGCACATATTCACGCTTATATGTATCTATTACAATCTGCTTATTTTCTGTTGTGTTCCTGGAACAAGACCTACAAGAAGAGGGGACCTGCATTCAACAGCTTGATTTCTAAAATATGCGTTTTTTCACAATATACATTGGGCGTTTACGTAAGTCAAATTTAAATCCGTTAATTTCCCAGGACGCAAAACCCAGTTATTGTTTGTCTATAAAGTCCTGTATTCATATTTGGCCGTAAGTCAGTTGTTTACTAGATTTCTTATTTTGTTCTAGTTTAGGTGATATTGCTGTCGTTTTTTGTCTTCAATTTCTTTCGTTTGTAAAATCCCATCATGTGTGTATCAACTCCATACACAGTTCCTACACCCCTATCAGATCAAACTCAGCTGTGACTGCTATGTCTTTAGCTCTACTGCAGTGCATTTAGGAGCAGCTGCGCTTTTATTCTGGCCCCTCGAGACAATTCTTTTTAATATTTAAAATTAACAATAAACAAAACTTATTGAACTGGGGGGTCAGTCCGCAACTATAGCATAGCGTGCTTAGATTTTATCTAACTGCTCGTTTTATTTTTTATTAAGCTCATCTTTGTCCCTTATTATAAAATTATCACTTAAACATTCTCAAAACGATCTTTTGTCCTTAGGAAAAATAAATACAACCGATTTTAAACTGCGATCCGAAAGTCTTTTAAGACAGCAATTAATTTTGAGTTAAGTGAACACACAGAAACTAAAGCGTGGCTCGGGCCACTAAAGCTAGCTTTGACAGAGCTTTTCTTTTTTTTAACATGTCCTCGTTCAGCTGAACATTCATCAATAATAAACAGTGGTTTCAGTTCCCTCAAATAGTCTATAGTAATTCTAAACAGTCGCTCAGTTTGTCGCTCCGGATCAACAAAAAATATATTCTCGTCTGTCAAATAAACCTTCCGTTTCTTTGTAAGACTTGTTTTATGTGTTTTAATGGTTTTGTGCAGAAATATAACAATGTACTCGAAATGAAACCTGTATATTGTTATGAAACAAAATCAAGTTTCGAATATAGTTTTCCCACACCCAGTATTCCCCGCCAGATAAGAAACAGTGCGGATCTTTAGGAAGAAAACTCAAACTAACCATCTGTTTTTATATGGGTTATTTATCTTCTTCATTTTAATAAGCCACGTCCGCGTATGCCTGGTTTTCTAATGTTTAACTGGGCATCACTAAACCAGAAAAACAGATTTTTATTGGGCGTTTCCGTCTGCTTTTCTTGTGAATATTTATTTTTATACCATCTTTGCCCTACCCTTCCTTTCTCCACTCCAAACACTCTGTTGTCAAATGTGGATCTAAAATCCAGCCCTCTAGTCCATATTAGTTATCTAAGGTAGTCTTCGAGTCTTGCATCGTAAAAGGCGAAAGATTTTATTCCAATACACGATCAACTGTAGGATGCCCTTGCCTACCTCTCAGCAAACAACTTCTTATTCATCAAAGTGTTGGTGAGGTAAAAAGTCCGCGAACCCCGAATACAAACTATCAACTTGCCATTTAGTGCACAGTCAACCTTCTCAATTTTTTGGATTATAAGAACGCTTCAGTTTCTCTATGAAACGGTTTGTTTCTTCAGTAAACAAGAACAAAATTCCTTTTAAAAAAGTTTTCAGAGACTGAACTAATTAGATAAATGATCCAGAGAGTGTACTCGCTTGTTTTCTATTTCTGTAGTGGAGTGTAATAACTCTTTCATAATAAATAACCTGTTTTATATTTAAACTGGGTTAATATATATTTGTTCTGGCAGTTCAGTTATAACAACATCAAACTCAAGAGAAATGTCGCTAACTGCGTATGTAGCTAAAGGTCTTCAGACAGAACAACAGAATCGCTAGGATTAAATGTCAGTTCATAGGTAAGGTTTTCTTTTCGTGCGCCATGGTAATATGGAAAGTGCCGTCTTTAACAGTTCAAAATCTAGAGGATGCAGAATCTGTTGCCAAATGCTTCTGCTAAAACTAGCCTCTCTTTAAGCATCCATCCTTTGCATCCTCACGCATTAAAGCCTGTGCTTGAGGCCATTTGGGCCTTGTATACCCTGATAAACTTTTCTCTTTATCTTTCTTTTTTTAGTAGCCATAGATCATAATCGAGGGCAAAAAATGTCTGCCCTCGCTGTACAAAGACTTCTTTCTCTTGCCCTCCAGTTATAATTG
Source organism: Conus ventricosus (assembly GCA_018398815.1). Classification (NCBI taxonomy): domain Eukaryota; kingdom Metazoa; phylum Mollusca; class Gastropoda; order Neogastropoda; family Conidae; genus Conus; species Conus ventricosus. The sequence goes on along the minus strand of CM031624.1, from coordinate 235,353 downwards.
CCTTATATAATGTTTAATGATGGATGGCCCCCCAAATTAGCAACAACTGTAGAATTCGGGTCTTCGAGTAAATATCATTTTAAATGTATATAGCAGTGCCTGGCATTAATAACATCGCATCGCCAAGTCAGGGAACTTGACTATTAAACTTATTCCCGGCTGAACAGTAGAATGGGTATTTACACAAATACACAGTCTGCTAATACCTTTTTACCCATGGGTTTCCTTCTCTTTTCTGTATGGAACGATCACAACCAAATGAGTTCTTTTTTTAAAAACAAAAAAGAATAAATAAAAAATATGGATGAAGAATTTGAACGCGATTAATCCTATTGAATAGAAGAAGATGAAACGACTAGGCCGATTTCAAGAAGAGCTTTGACGAAGCCGGTTACTTACCTCCCTACACAACGTCAAGACCTATTGCGACAGCGAATTCAATCATTTCTATATAAGCATAGGACGAGAGTCCAGGCGTGCTTGATCCTAATGATTTGAGGAAGATGTGGGATTTGTTAAAAAAAACGACGCAGGAGGGCCGTGTAAAAGCTACTTCACCGCAAAAACCCAAACAAGTTTTTTAAAACTAAGCACAATTAGCGAAAACTCCCTATCTGCTATGGCAGAACCATTAAACCTTTTAGAGCTTAGAGCCGAAGAGCCGTTATTTTTTTTTTAAACAAAAACTTTGGGCAAGAGTTTGCAACACTATCTAACAAACAAAACATCCCTTCAAGATTAAACAAAGAAGCAATGTAATCAATTGAAAGCAAAAACAATAGCAGAATTGAAACAAGTTTTAATGAGGAGACACAATTAAAAACTATTGAGGTGATCCTTCCATAGCCCATGCGTGAAATCCTGGTCTTAATGCTGGCTCAAGGCGACTACATAAGGGGTGACCTAACAAACAATTTGGCAAAACTTGGCGAGCTAGATAGAGAATAGAAGACGAAAAAATAAGCTGGCTGATGCAGATGATAAGCAAATTAGGGCAAGAGAAAAGCTAGAATACAGCAGATAATACAGGATTTAATATAACAGGGCAGCCAGTTTTAGCAATGCTGTCTACTAACATAGCGCGAGTAGCATCACAAACAAGAGGGACTTAAAGAAACTATAAACAAAATACTTTATGAAAACACTACGCAAGCTGAAAGAATAAGGACTCTGTTCAGAAGAACAGGATTACAATAGTTAGCATATTTAACAGCTGGTTGGGTTTGCTATCTCTACACTCGTTGTATTGCATGAACGGCATGCGCCAACCGGACCATAACGCATCCGACACACCAGCCTGGTAAAAGTTTGGATATAAAACAATTACATCAACTAAGCAAACTTATTAAAGAAGTTAGCTTGTAAAAGCGCTTGATGCTCTGACCTGGCATAATAGTAGTGTTGTTATTGTGTTTTGTCTATCCTAAAGGCAAAGTTGCTGGTTATATGGCTGACCATCTGTGAGTTAGGAGGCCTAGCTCTGGATTAATTTTTAAGTGAAATAAATTAATGGGCTTAATCCAGTAAAATTACAAACACTACAAGGGCTGACTTGTTCTTCGCTAGTGTGACTGTCGGTGCGAGGGCAGATTAACATGCGGGCGTGCTTTCTTGGGCTGCTTCTAGCTTGGGGGGCTTATAAACTGGATCGCTATCCCTTCAGGACTAGGTACTTTTTTTTTAAAATGGAGGTGCAGGCCTTGTGTTTAAAGGCCTTGATTTGAGTCCTAAGTTTTGGCCGTCCTCCAGACTATGAGGATTTCATGTTATAATTCTGTATCATGACATTCTGTAGTCCTAAGGTCCGAGGGTAGCATGTATAATCCATGGCCTACAACAAAGTCAACCTTTGAACCTAGCAGTGCAAGAACGTCCTTGGTACTTTTGTATGCTTGCAGGCAATCAACAGCCGAGTTAATAGCATCTTCTCAATCTCTCTCTCCTCTCTCATCCTCGCTCTCCCTCTCGCTCCTTCTTCCTCTCTCTCTCTCTCTCTCCCTCCACGCCTCCCTCCCTCCCTTCCCTCTCTCTCTCTCTTTACACCTAACCTACCCCTCCTTACTACACCCCTCCTTTGGGCTCTACTCCTCTCCGTCCACATCCTCCCTGCCCATTCTGACTCTCTCTTCTCCTCCCCCCATCTCTCTCTCTCTCTCTCTCGTCTCCTCTCACCTTCCGTTTCCTCTCTCTCCAGTTCTGTTTCCTTTCCACCCTACCCCCCTACTTTCGCCTCTGTCCTCTCTCTCTCATCTCTCTCAACTCTCTTCCCACCCCCTCCCCTCTCTCTAAACCTCTCTCCATCTTCCTTTTTTCTCCTCCCTCCTCGACAGTAATCCATTAGATATGTGAAAATACCTGAAGTTTTTTTTGTTTTTGTTGTTGTTTTTTTTTACATAACATTCCCCCAGCCTATGTTTTTTGAACTTATTAGCAGTTTTTTTGTACTTACGTTCCAGATTTTAATGTGTTTTTTTCCCATCTATTTTCTTGTCTACAACATTTCAGGATTAGGCTCTCACTGTGGTTACGACCAGACTATATCATAGTACAGTGTACGGTCAACGAATTGGAACCAATGTCC
>CM031624.1:219712-224794 GCA_018398815.1 Conus ventricosus | reverse complement strand
TGTTTGTTTGTTTGTGTTGGTTCTGCTTTATGTTTGTTTGTTTGTGTTGGTTCTGCTTTATGTTTGTTTGTTTGTGTTGGTTCTGCTTTATGTTTGTTTGTTTGTGTTGGTTCTGCTTTATGTTTGTTTGTTTGTGTTGGTTCTGCTTTATGTGTGTTTGTTTGTGTTGGTTCTGTTTTATGTTTGTTTGTTTGTGTTGGTTCTGCTTTATGTTTGTTTGTTTGTGTTGGTTCTGCTTTATGTTTGTTTGTTTGTGTTGGTTCTGCTTTATGTTTGTTTGTTTGTGTTGGTTCTGCTTTATGTTTGTTTGTTTGTGTTGGTTCTGCTTTATGTTTGTTTGTTTGTGTTGGTTCTGCTTTATGTGTGTTTGTTTGTGTTGGTTCTGCTTTATGTTTGTTTGTTTGTGTTGGTTCTGCTTTATGTGTGTTTGTTTGTGTTGGTTCTGCTTTATGTTTGTTTGTTTGTGTTGGTTCTGCTTTATGTTTGTTTGTTTGTGTTGGTTCTGCTTTATGTGTGTTTGTTTGTGTTGGTTCTGCTTTATGTTTGTTTGTTTGTGTTCGTTCTGCTTTATGTGTTTTTGTTTGTGTTGGTTCTGCTTTATGTGTGTTTGTTTGTGTTGGTTCTGCTTTATGTGTGTTTGTTTGTGTTCGTTCTGCTTTATGTGTGTTTGTTTGTGTTGGTTCTGCTTTATGTTTGTTTGTTTGTGTTCGTTCTGCTTTATGTGTGTTTGTTTGTGTTGGTTCTGCTTTATGTGTGTTTGTTTGTGTTGGTTCTGCTTTATGTTTGTTTGTTTGTGTTGGTTCTGCTTTATGTTTGTTTGTTTGTGTTGGTTCTGCTTTATGTTTGTTTGTTTGTGTTGGTTCTGCTTTATGTTTGTTTGTTTGTGTTGGTTCTGCTTTATGTTTGTTTGTTTGTGTTGGTTCTGCTTTATGTTTGTTTGTTTGTGTTGGTTCTGCTTTATGTTTGTTTGTTTGTGTTGGTTCTGCTTATGTTTGTTTGTTTGTTTGGTTCTGCTTTATGTTTGTTTGTTTGTGTTGGTTCTGCTTTATGTTTGTTTGTTTGTGTTGGTTCTGCTTTATGTTTGTTTGTTTGTGTTGGTTCTGCTTTATGTTTGTTTGTTTGTGTTGGTTCTGCTTTATGTTTGTTTGTTTGTGTTGGTTCTGCTTTATGTTTGTTTGTTTGTGTTGGTTCTGCTTTATGTTTGTTTGTTTGTGTTGGTTCTGCTTTATGTTTGTTTGTTTGTGTTGGTTCTGCTTTATGTTTGTTTGTTTGTGTTGGTTCTGCTTTTATGTTTGTTTGTTTGTTTTGGTTCTGCTTTATGTGTGTTTGTTTGTGTTGGTTCTGCTTTATGTTTGTTTGTTTGTGTTGGTTCTGCTTTATGTTTGTTTGTTTGTGTTGGTTCTGCTTTATGTTTGTTTGTTTGTGTTGGTTCTGCTTTATGTTTGTTTGTTTGTGTTGGTTCTGCTTTATGTTTGTTTGTTTGTGTTGGTTCTGCTTTATGTTTGTTTGTTTGTGTTGGGTTCTGCTTTATGTTTGTTTGTTTGTGTTGGTTCTGCTTTATGTTTGTTTGTTTGTTTTGGTTCTGCTTTATGTGTGTTTGTTTGTGTTGGTTCTGCTTTATGTGTGTTTGTTTGTGTTGGTTCTGCTTTATGTGTGTTTGTTTGTGTTGGTTCTGCTTTATGTTTGTTTGTTTGTGTTGGTTCTGCTTTATGTTTGTTTGTTTGTTTTGGTTCTGCTTTATGTTTGTTTGTTTGTGTTGGTTCTGCTTTATGTGTGTTTGTTTGTGTTGGTTCTGCTTTATGTTTGTTTGTTTGTGTTGGTTCTGCTTTATGTTTGTTTGTTTGTGTTGGTTCTGCTTTATGTTTGTTTGTTTGTGTTGGTTCTGCTTTATGTTTGTTTTGTTTGTTTTGGTTCTGCTTTATGTGTGTTTGTTTGTGTTGGTTCTGCTTTATGTTTGTTTGTTTGTGTTGGTCTGCTTTATGTTTGTTTGTTTGTGTTGGTTCTGCTTTATGTTTGTTTGTTTGTGTTGGTTCTGCTTTATGTTTGTTTGTTTGTGTTGGTTCTGCTTTATGTTTGTTTGTTTGTGTTGGTTCTGCTTTATGTTTGTTTGTTTGTGTTGGTTCTGCTTTATGTTTGTTTGTTTGTGTTGGTTCTGCTTTATGTTTGTTTGTTTGTGTTGGTTCTGCTTTATGTTTGTTTGTTTGTTTTGGTTCTGCTTTATGTGTGTTTGTTTGTGTTGGTTCTGCTTTATGTTTGTTTGTTTGTGTTGGTTCTGCTTTATGTTTGTTTGTTTGTGTTGGTTCTGCTTTATGTTTGTTTGTTTGTGTTGGTTCTGCTTTATGTTTGTTTGTTTGTGTTGGTTCTGCTTTATGTTTGTTTGTTTGTGTTGGTTCTGCTTTATGTTTGTTTGTTTGTGTTGGTTCTGCTTTATGTTTGTTTGTTTGTGTTGGTTCTGCTTTATGTTTGTTTGTTTGTTTTGGTTCTGCTTTATGTGTGTTTGTTTGTGTTGGTTCTGCTTTATGTGTGTTTGTTTGTGTTGGTTCTGCTTTATGTGTGTTTGTTTGTGTTGTTCTGCTTTATGTTTGTTTGTTTGTGTTGGTTCTGCTTTATGTTTTGTTTGTTTGTTTTGGTTCTGCTTTATGTTTGTTTGTTTGTGTTGGTTCTGCTTTATGTTTGTTTGTTTGTGTTGGTTCTGCTTTATGTTTGTTTGTTTGTGTTGGTTCTGCTTTATGTTTGTTTGTTTGTGTTGGTTCTGCTTTATGTTTGTTTGTTTGTGTTGGTTCTGCTTTATGTTTGTTTGTTTGTGTTGGTTCTGCTTTATGTTTGTTTGTTTGTGTTGGTTCTGCTTTATGTTTGTTTGTTTTGTGTTGGTTCTGCTTTATGTTTGTTTGTTTGTGTTGGTTCTGCTTTATGTTTGTTTGTTTGTGTTGGTTCTGCTTTATGTTTGTTTGTTTGTGTTGGTTCTGCTTTATGTGTGATGTAAGTAGCTGGAAGTCAACAGGCGTTGTGTGATGACGACGGAACGGTCAGCATTGTGGTCTCAAGGTCAATGTCACACACAGGACAATCTTTCCCACAAAACGAGCATTCCAAAGAGGTGCCAATAATTTACGAAGGTGAATATTTTGAAGCTGTTTTGTTTAAAGGCCCATGTGACACGACACTTGTTTAAAGGGTCTACGTAACACAACATTTATTTAAAGGCCTACGTCACACGAGATTTGCTTAAATGCCTACGTCACACGACAATTGTTTAAAAAGCATACGTCACACGACGGTCGTTTAATGGCATACGCCACACAAGATTTGCTTAAAGGCCTAAGTCACACGACCCTTGTTTAAAGGCCTACGTCACACAAGATTTGCTTAAAGGCCTACGTCACACGACCCTTGTTTAAAGGCATACGTCACCCGACATTTGTTTAAAGGCCTACGTCATACGACACTTGTTAAAAGGCCAACATTACACGACATTTGTTTAAAGGCTTAATTCACACGGCACTTGTTTAAAGGTTTACGTCACACAATACTGTTTCAAGGCCTACGTCACTTAATGTTTCCACCAATCCTACCGCTCTGCATACAACTGTCCACATGTATTTAAGCGACAAAACTCAGAGAAATGTGATACCTGAAATCAGCCAGAATTGGGGCATTGGTGCCTGTTCTCTTTCTTTTGAAATAGAAATTCGGCAGAAAGCAACACATATGTTGCCATTATATTGTTTGCATGGCAAGCCTGTCGGAAGAAGACAGGGAGCAGGTACGCACCAAACTGAGCGCTCTTCAGTCACGTCTCTCTGCTGAATTCAGGCTGCCCCAAACCTGCCATCAGCAGAAAGTATAGAGAGGCGTGAATTGGCATAACATGTTAGAGATTCACGGAGGTTCAGTCCTCGTGATTGGGGGCCGGAATATCTGTGTGGTAGAGCGCCGGATTCGCAATCTTGGGGTTGCGGGTTCGAATCTCAGCGGGGTCGTTTCGATACAGGGGGATTTTTTCCCTCGGAGTTAACATTGGTTCTGACTCCATTCCCCATACACTCCTTCGAATGAGACTATAAACCGAGGTTCCGTGTGTGAACGCAGCAATAACATCTTGCGCACACGTAAATCCCACCACCAAATTTCGGAAGAGAAGGCCAGTTTGGTCGTTGGTATAGATGACACGTTTCACATAGCATGCACCTTCCCCGAAGATGGAGTATGGCTGCTTTAATGGCAGGATAAAAAAAAACGGTCATACACACACAACTCCACTCCCTTTGTTGGGTAGATGGGGTTGATCCTTGCCTGTCTATACAGGGAGTGTCTGCAGGAGTATCAGCCTGCGTACGCAGAAAAGGGGAAAAAAAAAGAAAGAAAGAAAAAGTCCTTGTGATTATCTGGAAGCTGAGATAGGAAGTTTTGTACATGAATTTTTTTTTTTTTTTTTTTAACCATGCTCCAAGGCGGCCGTGAAGAGGAAACAGTCTTGTGCCGTTCGTCTTCAGGCCAGTCGTTTTAAACCCTTTCTTAGCTTTCAAAGGTGAAGAAGCTCCGTGGTGCATTTCATGTCATGTTCCACTCACAGTGAAACATATTCCCTTTAGAGTGTTGCGACTTGCACGATGTGAGACATAAACACTTTACAGCAGACTCCATGAAAACTTTGTGTTCAGAGATGTCCCGCCTGACGTGATCTTTGGATTTCTGAAAATCAACATTTTTCGTCTGATCTACGATTTTACGGAGAAAGATTATTAACGAAGTTTCTGGTATGTTTTTTTTAAATGGTGTATTTTAAAGAGATGTGTGAATGGTGCGTGTTTTTTGTTTGTTTGTTTGGTTTTTTAAAAATTTTTATTGATGACTTGTGAGTTGACTTCAACACGTAACAGCCCTGATATGGCCCTTTGCGGTCGGCTGGGCTATAAGCAACATGAGCTTACCTTACTAGTAGGAAGCCAGTGCAGGTCTTTAAAAGAGAAGTGTGCAAGGCTTGAGATTCACGTGCTAAAATGTTAAAGGTGCGTTTTCTTCTTCTGTGAAGGGCAGTTCGGTATTACAATGTAAAAATACACTGTTTAATATGGCTGATCT
>CM031624.1:212241-214612 GCA_018398815.1 Conus ventricosus | reverse complement strand
AGCACCACCACCACCACTGCTGAGAGACAAATCCCACCCCCCCCACCCCAGATCAGCCCGTGGAGGTCAGAATCAGGACACGGGAAGAACGTGCTCTGATAAAATAAATGGAATATATAATCATAAAGAAGAAAATAAGTAAGTAAAATAAAATAAAGGAGTAAATGTACGAATGAATGAAGAAAATCATAAACTTAAGAATAAATGAATAAATCAAATGAATGAATGAAGAAAGAGATAAATGAATAAACACACAGATAGATAGATAGATAGATAGATAGATAGATAGATAGATAGATGATAGATAGATAGATAGATAGATAGATAGATGAAAGGAAATCTTTAAGCCCATATTTGAGGATCCAGAACGGTTGCGAGGGAGGTGAAAATGGCTAACAGTAGAATGATCAGCAAAATTGTTCACACACACACACACACACACACACACACACACACACACACACAACACACACACACACACACAACACACACACACACACACACCAAAACAACCCCGAGCATCGTCGGATAAGAATGATGATAAAAGTCTGTACTTAGCTTGGCTGTCTCTAAATATAGATAACAGTGGTAATAGTGGATTCGTTCTCCTTCTCACTAGACTTTGGTCAAATCGGTTCAAAAGTGTTTGCATAATCTTGCAGACAGGGCGACAGACAGACAGACAGACAAATAGACAGACAGACAGACCAGCAGACGCATGGGAAAGAACTTTCATGGCGGAGCTGACAGACAGACAGACAGACAGATAGACAGACAGACAGACAGAATAGCAGACGCAGGGGAAAGAACTTTCATGGCGGATGTAATACACTTTTATCTTTTCTTGATTTCTCACACAAGGGACAAATCAAACGAGAACAGCCGGACTCCTGAAAGCGAAAATGATGAAGAAATATGTCAGAAACACCGAATCGAAAGTTTGTCCATATACTCTTCAGGCGTCTATTCATAATATATATCGACATGTAAGTTGGTAGACATTATAAAGCAGCAGCAAAGAATTCAATATAAGTCAAGTTTACGACTATTTCAATAGGAAAGAGAGAGACACAGAGAGAGAGAGAGAGAGAGAGAGAGAGAGAGAGAGAGAGAGAGAGAGAGGGGGGGGGAAGAGAGAGTGAGAGAGAAGCTGTTCACATAACCAGAGAAGAGAGAGAGAGAGAAGAGAAGAGAGAGAGAGAGAGAGAGAGAGAGAGAGAGAGAGAGAGAGAGAGAGACAGAGACAGAGACACAGAGAGACAGACAGACAGACCGACAGAGACAGAGATATTACTCAAATGACAGAGAGAGAGAGAGAGAGAGAGAGAGAGAGAGAGAGAGAGAGAGAGAGAGAGAGAGAGAGAGAGAGAGAGAGAGAGAGAGAGAGAGAGAGAGTTTCAGAAATAAATCCATTGTCTGATACAACATCTCTGCATGCCTAGGCAGCTGAGTGTTCGATGCCAACAAGGCTAGATGTCAGATAGGACATCTTTTTTTCTAAACAGCTGTTTGTCAGATTTGTCAGATTGGTGTTGTCTGCAGTATATGACATCTATATGTCTGTCTGTCTGTCTGTCTGTCTGTCTGTTGTTGTATGTATGTATGTATGTATGTATGTATGTATGTATGTATGTATGTATGTATGTATGCATGCATGCATGCATGCATGCATGCATGTATGCATGTATGTATGTATGTATGTATGTATGTATGTATGTATGTATGTATGTATGCATGCATGCATGCATGCATGCATGTATGCATGTATGTATGTATGTATGTATGTATGTATGTATGTATGTATGTATGCATGTATGTATGTATGTATGTTTTTCCGTATGTCCGTGTGTATGTACGTATTTATGTATGTATGCATGTCTGTCTGTCTGTATGTCTGTCTGTATGTCTGTCTGTATGTCTGTCTGTATGTAAGTATGTACATATGCATATATCTATCTGAACTGCTCTCTTATCGGTCTGCACTCTGCACTCTATCCTCTCAACTTGATGCGTACTCGGGAGAGCGCACGCCTCCTCTTCCTCCTCCTCCTCCCTTCCTCCTCTTCCTCCTCCTCCTCCCTTCCTCCTCTTCTTCCTCCTCCTCTCCTCCTCCTCCTCCTCCTCCTCCTCCTCCTCCTCCTCCTTCTCCTCCTCCTCCAAGGTCGAACGAATCTTGGATCTGCTCTTTGGATCAGTTCATGAGTGAAACTATAGTCTTTTTTCACTGCCAAGGGACGTAATTGTTGGCTGTGATTGAATTACCTCCCCTGCGGGCATTTTTTTTTCTTCTAAAAAATTCCAAAAAACCTGTTGACCGTAGAGGCAGCGAACTGTTGGAGGTTCATTGTGTGCAGGGTACGGCATGATGGAA
>CM031624.1:194741-207241 GCA_018398815.1 Conus ventricosus | reverse complement strand
GAAAGCTAAGATGTTATTTCCTTTCTTACATACTAAATTGTAATGTTCTTTCCATCTGAGACGACTATCTATAATCACACTCAAATGTTTTGCAGCATTGGTTTCTTTAAGAATAGTATTATGAATAGAATATTCTGATCTAGTTGGTGAGCGTTTATTACATATACGCAACACTTGGCACTTCTGGGGATGAAATTCCATTTTCCAAGTTCTTTCCCACTCTTGTAAACCGTTTAGATCTTCTTGTAGAATGCGTGTATCATTCTTGCTTCTGATTGTTCTATATACTAAGCTGTCATCTGCAAAAAGCCTTAGAGTAGTTCCAGGAGAGAGATTTCTACTTATGTCATTTATATAAATTAAGAAAAACAAGGGCCCCAGAACAGTTCCCTGTGGTACACCTGACAAGACTGGTTTACAATGTGTGTGTGTGTGTGTGTGTGTGTGTGGTGTGTGTGTGCGTGCGTGCGTGCGTGCGTGCGTGCGTGCGTGCGTGCGTGCGTGCGTGCGTGCGTGCGTGCGTGCGTGCGTGCGTGTGTGTGTGTGTGTGTGTGTGTGTGTGTGTGTGTGTGTGTGTGTGTGTGTGTGTGATCCTAACTGTAAAATCTGCTATTTACAACAACAATGACAGCATTGTTTACGCACTCCTTTAAGGAAGTTACTGAGTCACAAAACAAAACAAAAGCAAAACAACGAAAAGCCATCAAGAAAAGATATCATGATATTTCAGATGCTTCAGCTACTGAAGACAAAAAAATCTCAATGAGAACAGAGGAACAAAAATGCTAGTGATTTTGTGCACCAATCAGAGAAGATTATTACCATGACGCACAGGGGAAAACAATGGCGGAACAGATTAAGCCAATATATCCTGTCTCATCCGTGCCCCTCATAGACAACATTTTACTTGTTTACATTGCATAGACAACATTTTACTTGTTTACATTGCATAGACAACATTTTACTTGTTTACATTGCATAGACAACATTTTACTTGTTTACATTGCAGAAGCGGACTTTGCACGGAAAGAAGCAGATTTTAGGTGATACATACCAGCAGTATTTTTCTCTTCTTTTCTCTTCTATACCTTAATCTCAATACACTAGCAGTATTTTTCTCTTCTATACTTTAATCTCAATACACTAGCAGTATTTTTCTCTTCTATACATTAATCTCAATACACTAGCAGTATTTTTCTCTTGTGTACCTTAATCTCAATACACTACCAGAAGTTTTCTCTTGTGTACCTTAATCTCAATACACTACCAGACGTTTTCTCTTGCTTACCTTAATCTCAATACACTACCAGAAGTTTTCTCTTGTGTACCTTAATCTCAATACACTACCAAAAGGTTTCTCTTGTGTACCTTAATCTCAATACACTACCAGAAGTTTTCTCTTGAGTACCTTAATCTCAATACACTACCAGAAGTTTTCTCTTGTGTACCTTAATCTCAATACACTACCAGAAGTTTTCTCTTGTGTACCTTAATCTCAATACACTACCAGAAGTTTTCTCTTGTGTACCTTAATCTCAATACACTACCACTAGGTTTCTCTTGTGTACCTTAATCTCAATACACTACCACTAGGTTTCTCTTGTGTACCTTAATCTCACTGTTCTCTGGTCGGCAAAACGATGTGATTTGCCAACATAACCTCAGAGGCGAGGGTCTGATGAAGAAAATGACCATTTTACAGGCCTCAAACAAAATGCGACATCAAAGAGAACTGGTGACAGGAGGAATGGAACCAAAGACAAACTTCTCTCAAATTCGTTCAAACCTCAACGAATTCTTCCCATCTGTCCCCCTCAGGAGAAACGGCTTTGTGCAATACTTGCTACTGGTCACACGTATTTGACTCATTCTTCTCTTGGAAAGAGCGACGAGGCTTGATGGCGTGTACTATGCGATTACTCGCTTAACATTTATTATCTTTGTTTTGTTGTATTGAATGGTGGCATGTGTATAATCAAAGACGGCAAAACGTTTTACTGCAAATTTTATTCTATGAAAGACACTATACATTTCGACCTCAAGAAGACCTAGGAGGTCGAAACGCACCGTGTTTTGTCCTGTAATCTGTTTGTCTAGATTGTCCTGCGGAACCAATATTTCATCTTTTTAAAAGACATTAACAGGTTGTTTTTTTAATTAGATCTGAGTTACATGTGGTTGGTAATGTAGTTGGGATTAAGCAGGTCTTTTAAGTTGAAAACTAGATTAAGTTGTAGAATGTTTCAACTTGAATGCAGTGCTGTTTTACTCTTTGTTTTAAACTGGCCAGACAAACGTTGTGGTCCTCGGGGTTGGCTGGGCTATAAACTTTATGAACTTACTTGACATAGTCTGACATGGTGATGGTCAAGCTTATGTAAATGAGTTGCAGGGGTAATAACTGTCAACCTTATTTCTCTCCCCCCCCCCCCTTTTTTTTTTCTTTTTTCCTTCTGCTTGTTCTTGTTCTTGTTCGCGTTCTTCTTCTTCTTGCTTTGTTGTTGTTGTTGTTGTTCTTCTTTCTTCTTTTTTCTTTTCTTCTTCTTCTTCTTCTTCTTCTCTCTTCTTCTTCTTCTTCTTCTTCTTCTTCTTCTTCTTCTCTTCTTCTTCTTTCCGTCGTCGTCTCTCTTCTTTCTTTCTTCTTCTTCTTCTTCTTCTTCTTTCTTCTTCTTTTTTCTTCTCTTCTTCGATTTTCGCCGTCGTAAAAATTATCGCTGTAGTCCAAAATTTGGTGAGAAAATGAATGAACTGCAACGGGGCGGGGGGAGGGGGGGGGGGGGGGGGGGGGGGGGGGGGGGGAAGGGGGAGGGAATGGTCATCTTTCTGGAATGGAGAGAAACCACGTTGCCAGACGAAACAAAAAATGATGTTGTGTGAATGCCAGCAGCAATATGAAATTAAAGGTAAGCTTCGCTTCTACTTTCAGCCCCCTCTCCCTCCCCCTCTTCTTCACTAATGAGTTCAATCTGTCTGGAACAATGACGAACAACAACAACAACAACAACAATAACGAAAACAATGAAGACAACAATAGCAACAACAACAACAACAACAACAACAACAACAACGAAAACAATAACAACAACAACAACGAAACCAATAACAACAACAATAGCAACAACAACAACAACAATAACGAAAACAATGAAGACAACAATAGCAACAACAACAACAACAACAACAACAACAACAACGAAAACACAACAACAATAATAACAAACAAACCAAAAACACAACAAAACAAAACAAACAACAACAACAACAACAACAACAACAACAACGAAACCAATAACAACAACAATAGCGACAACAACAACAACAACGACGACAACAACAACAAAACAACAACGAAAATAATAACAACAAGAACGAAAACAGTAACGACGACGACAACAACAACAACAACGAAAACAACAACAACAACAACGAAGACAATGACGACAACAAGAACAACAGCAACGAAAACAATAACGACAACAACAACAAGAACGAAAACAATAACGACAACAACAACAACGACGAAAACAACAAGACAACTACAACAACGAAAGCAATAACGACGACAACAACAACAGCAACAACAACAACGAAAACAATAACGACAACAACAACAACGAAAGCAACAACAACAACAACAACAACAACAACAACAACAACAACAACAGCAACAATGAGAATGTCAACATCACCACCACCAAATCCTAACACCCAAGAGACGTTGAAATAAAACTACAAAACTGGAGAGAAAAAAACAAAACACCTATAACCCCCCCCCCCCCTCCCTCCCTTCTACATTCCCATTTCCTCAGCTTTGAGTGTAAAATGTTGGTCATGTGACAAAGAACGATAGGGTCTCTTTCTTCCAATCGAAGGGAAGTTAAAGAGAACTGGACCAATCATCGCGGATTCCTGGCTGGGAGGTCGCGGGTTCGATTCCCATCAGAGTCATTTGGGATTTTTCTGCCCCGACCGGCTCCTATCCAGAGCTGAGTTTGCTACGGGCTCAGGTTTCCTGACCAACACTGCAGGTGTCTGTATCTCTCGGGCCTGGTTGACGCCGGGATATATTTTTTATTATGAAAGGAAGCGTAGAGTACAGCCCTGTCGTGCAGTTTCAGACCGAAAAGGAAATCTGTAGCATCATCTTCATCATCCTCATGCTCATCGATCAGCATTAAAAAAAATTAAAGACTAGACACTGATTCAGCCTCTTTTTCGCGCAAAAATGCACTTCATCTACCACATTATCAACACGATCAATGTTGTTTTACGGGGTTTAGAGGTCAATGAAGCAAACTTTCTCAGCCATCATTTTTTTTCGCCCTTCAGCTCTTAAAACTAGCAACTTGCTGTGATTGGTGGAAGGAAACCTCGGCATTCTCATTCTCATGCGGGGTACAGGTGTGACTGCTTGCTTCAGGAGTGATAGACAGCACAGTGTTGATTGGTGGAAGGAAACCTCGGCATTCTCATTCTCATGTGGAGTACAGGTGTGACTGCTTGCTTCAGGAGTGATAGACAGCACAGTGTTGATTGGTGGAAGGAAACCTCGGCATTCTCATTCTCATGTGGAGTACAGGTATGACTGACTGCCTCAGGAGTGATAGACAGCACAGTGTTGATTGGTGGAAGGAAACCTCGGCATTCTCATTCTCATGTGGAGTACAGGTGTGACTGACTGCTTCAGGAGTGATAGACAGCACAGTATTGATTGGTAGAAGGAAACCTCGGCATTCTCATTCTTATGTGGAGTACAGGTGTGACTGACTGCTTCAGGAGTGATAGACAGCACAGTGTTGATTGGTGGAAGGAAACCTCGGCATTCTCATTCTTATGTGGAGTACAGGTGTGACTGCTTGCTTCAGGAGTGATAGACAGCACAGTGTTTTCTTTTGTTTTTTGTTTTTTAATTTACATGAATGCCAACGCGGCGAGACGTGTTTGACTCGAGATCTATCTATCTATCTATCTATCTATCTATCTATCTATCTATCTATCTATCTATCTATCTATCTATCTATCTATCTATCTATCTCCTGATCTCGCTTCTTTAGGCGCATTAAAAATGTGACTAACGCGATTTTGTATCACAAAAGTGATCTGCTCTTTATCTGATTATTATACTAATGAGTCACCATACAAAGTTTGGAGAAGGTCAGAGGTCGGTGTGGTTTGTATTACAAACAACACAAGACTTCAGATTGCAGGCGCATCATGTCAGCAGTCTACAGGGAGCAGTCCATGTCAAGTCGTCTGGAGGCAACCCGTCAGAGGAGACACTGCACTGCCGCCGAGTCGTCAGCTCAGTGGTGGTCAGTGGTGGTCAGTTGTGATCCAACATACAGCAGGACACCACCTACTAGGCCCCCTACTGACGACAATCATTACTCAGTCGCGAAGCCAGCGTGAGTGAGAGCTCTCCCTCCGGAGGGCGCCACCGCGTCCGTCCAACGACAGTCGTGATGAATTGGCATGCCAGTATTGGTGACCGTGGCAGAACCAAACCAGGGCCATAGAGCTGGAGAGCTAATGGAAACCGAGGTCACCATGAAAGAAAGGGCATGAAGGGCCAACGAATTTGAGACACTTTTTTTTTTGGTATGCTGATCGATGAGAATAAGGATGATGAAGATGGTGGTAGGGATTTCCATTCTGGTTCCAGTCTGCACGATGTGGCTGTATTTTACGCTCACTTTCATGACATATCTTGGCGGCAACCAGCCCTGAGAAATGCAGACACCTGCAGTGTTGGACAGGAAACTTCAACAAAACTCTCCAAGACAAAACCGTTAGGTGGATTAAACTCTACAGTGTGACCCACGACTTCCCACATGATGTCATAGCAAACTCACCTCTAGATAACACATCTTCTTGCAAAGTGAGGCGACTGCAGGCGACTTCCCACATGATGTCATAGCAAACTCACCTCTAGATAACACATCTTCTTGCAAAGTGAGGCGACTGCAGGCGGAAATGTAAACAAATTTTAAATGTAATTAATAGCCAACCACCAAGACAACGTAGACAAACGAATCACAAGACAAAACACGACGCGTTTCGACCTCTTAGGTCTTCTTCAGGCAAAATACAAATGACCGAGCAATCACCTATCTTCATTCACTTCAGCGCAAGATGGGCGTTGAATGTCGATGGCTCTGATTGGGAATCGAACCAACGATCTCTCCGTCGGGAGTCCATGACCCTAACCACTTCGCCACTGCGGACGGTTACAGATGCGGAAGTTGTAACACCTCCAATCAATATGGAAGCTATACGTTTCAGGTACGCCTGCTCCTTGTCCCTCCAGTCTCTTGTCAATCATATCAACAGCCAGAATCAGGCCTTGTGTGGCCTGTTTAGCTTCACCCATACTTGACAAGATGCACATGAGCGTATGTGCAAAACAACAACAACAACCACAACAATAACAACAACAACAACAACCACAACAATAACAACAACAACAATGGCAAGAACACCCATATGAACACAACCACCACCATCACCACCATCATCACCACCACCATCACCACCACCACAACAACAACAACCACCATCACCGCCACAACAATAACAACAACAACAACAACAATGGCAAGAACACCCATATGAACACAATCACCACCACCACCACCCACCACACAACAACAACAACCACAACCATCACAATAACAACAGCAACAACAATGACAACATCAACAAAAGAAGCACAACAACGACGACGACGACAAGAAGAAGAAGAATAAGAATAAGAAGAAGAAGAAGAAGAAGAAGAAGAAGAAGAAGAAGAAGAAGAAGAAGAAGAAGAAGAAGAAGAAGAAGAAGAAGAAGAAGAACAACAACAACAACAACAACAGCAACAACAACAACAATAACAAAGAAACAAATGGGCACACAAAACAACAAGCAAACATACGTGCATACATATATACATACATACAAACACACATACACATACATACAACCATACATACAAACATACATGTTCCACAGAAATGTCAATATCTCTGATTTCAAACAAATTTCAAACAAACTGTCTCTTGTGGTTTGATTTATCTTTGATGATTTTTCTTGTTGTTGACTAACATGTAAACAAAAAGTGAGCCTGTGTGATCGACATTATTCCAGATGTGTGTGTGTGTGTGTGTGTGTGTGTGTGTGTGTGTGTGTGTGTGTGTGTGTGTGTGTGTGTGTGTGTGTGTGTGTGTGTGTGTGTGTGTGTGTGTGTGTGTGTGCGCGTGTGTATGTGTGTGTGTGTGTATGTGTGTGTGTATGTGTTTGTGTATGTGTGAGTGTGTGTGTGTGGGTGTGGGTGTGGGTGTGTGCACGGACTGTGGAAATCTGCAACACTGGCCCTCTGGGTTATTTCTGACATCAGCATCACCACACTAGGCATACCAAGAGATATTTCAGACCTTCCCAGACACCTCCCGCAGAGCACTGGCACCACACGGTAATAATCGTTAATCCGGAATTCATGTTCCAGCCACATGTCTGTATAACGAAGAGAATGATTGATTAAAAAAAAGGGATCACGCTCTACAACTGGTTTGAACTCCAATAAGAACTGTTAAATAATATATATATATATATATATATATATATTATATACAATGAACTAATAAATTCCAAGGATAAGTACCGAGCACCATTCCAGCAACTTACAGAGCAGCTTGGTGTTGCAATGACTGCAAAAAATATTCAATTATAAACAAAGCTTGCTCTTATGTCTTAGATTGAAGAAATAGGGGGAAACAAGCATTCATATCTGCAGTGGTAGATAATTCTGCCTAACTAACAGTATGTACTTGAGTGGGTGAATGGGTGAAAAGTCTTAGACATAAGAGCAAGCTTTGTTTATAATTCAATATTTCTTGCAGTCATTGCAACACCAAGCTGCTCTGTAGTTGCTGGAACGGTGCGCGGTACTTATCCTTGGAATTTATTAGTTTGTTGTATTTTTTATTCCCTTGCGGATTCATTCCAAGAACTGACCCTCAGCACTTGTGTCTTAAGAGGATATCTTTTTTATTTTCTACTTTTCACAAGAAAATGTAGCTTGTTTTGCTCTTTCATGATTTCGTTTGCTTCTTAGGCGGCTCCTTTGGTTGGTTTTTTTTAAAACTCAACAAACATACTACGGTATTGCACACCAGCCTTTTCTGGGATTGCATTCTTCTTAAAACTGAAAAGGCAGAGGAGTCAAATTACCACTTTCCGCGGTCACTGAGGAGAAACCACCAAGTTTCGAAATATCGGTATATGACCAGGAGTTATATGTTAGTGAGTTTCCCCCCCTATTGGAGGGTGTCTCCGCCTTGGAGACTATAAGCTTGCTGAAGGTTCATTGTGAGAAGCATTTATTTGATTTTTTCCCATTCACCCACTCAAGCACATACTGTTAGTTAGGCAGAATCATCTACCACTGCAGATATGAATGCTTATCTCCCCCTATTTCTTCAATCTAAGACATAAGAGCAAGCTTTGTTTATAATTCAATATATATATATATATATATATATCCTGTTGAGATCGGCCATTTTGATGCGATTTCTCGCAAGCAGGGGTGCAAATATAAATAGTACTTCTAAATTGCCATGACAACACAGAAATTTCCACGTTCTGGTTTTTCTCCCTTTTTTCTTCTTCTCGTTTTTTCTTTTTCTTTTTGAGTTATGATACATAAAAACAACAACAACCTCCTCCAGACACACACACACACTCATGCTCGCAAGCACGCATGCGCGCGCGCATACTCATACATTCTCGCAAGCACACATGCATGCACGCATGTACGGACGCACGCGTGCTCACTCGCGCGCGCG
This sequence comes from Conus ventricosus, assembly GCA_018398815.1. Taxonomy (NCBI): domain Eukaryota; kingdom Metazoa; phylum Mollusca; class Gastropoda; order Neogastropoda; family Conidae; genus Conus; species Conus ventricosus. The sequence continues at coordinate 198,416 of CM031624.1, read as the reverse complement.
CGCTCGTGCGCTCACACACACACACACACACACACACACACACACACACACACTAACCAATCCGAGCAGAAATGTTGCAAACACACCTTTTCATTTTTAGCAAAACTGAAACCTGAATGCTGTTGAAATAAAACATGATTATGAAGACTCCAGCCATGAGTTCATTTGTGCAGGGAACTGCAAGAATGCGCAGGGTTCGTGCCCCTCTCCCCCCCACCCCCTCTTTACCCAACTCTCCCCTCTCTTTCTCTCAGTCCCATTCTGCAAGTCCAGTGATTTTTATCGCCCAGCCGAAGTCGACGACCATACAGAGCGGCCATTTTGTTTCGGTGTTGTTGTTTCTTTTTATGTAAGGGTCACAAGTTTAGATAGGAATACAAATAATTAATTGAATAATCGACCACGGTCAAATTGGAAAGGGCTGGTGTTGCAAGAAAGCACAGAGATAGCAAAATTTCACAAATACGTCTCCATAATTATTCACTCTTTTAATTGGTCAAAATCTTAACAGTTATGATTAGAGATGATAAGTTGATCAAAGGAACTGAAATTAATGTTGTAGAACATAAAATCAGTCCAGTTCCCTGACAACATCCAAATCATTAACACTGCAGACAAAATATAATTCAAACAATCATCCATACTTTCAATAGGTTTGTGAAAGTGTTCATTCAATGCCCATCTTTCGCCGAATTTGACAAGTGACTGCTCGTTCTTCATTTTCATTGTCCTGGGTGTTGTGTATCTTGCCTGAGGAAGGCCTAACAGGTCGAAAGGCGTCGGTTTTGTCTTGTGATTCATTTGTTCATGTATGGCAGATATATTGTGTTTGTGAAAGTTTCATATTCACTAATGAACAAGCACAGAGTACAGACAATACGCTTCGCGAGTTAAACAATTAAAAAAAAAGATATATTGCCCACACTGAAAAAAGAAATCTTTTGAAATCCCTCTATACGTAATACACTGGAACATTGGTTTACCTAGAACCTAGAGGAAAGTGATGGAATGAATTCGTGCAAATTGTAGCGACAAACACATTCTGAGACACCAGAGCAACATTTGAAATATGGGGACAGTGAATCATCACATCATGTGGAAGAGTTGCTATTTGAAAATCTCCTGTATTATTTAAACTTACACATCTATGACACACTGTCCAAGTTTATTTAGAAACTTCAAAGGACATGCTTCCAATTCGTATGGAACAGCAAGCATGACAATATTAGAGCAAGAAACAGCAGTTTTCAGAACTTTTATCAACATTTCATGTTGAAGACATAAATGACAAAGATATCAATGAATTGTAATTCTATATTTACTAATGTAGTCCTAAGTGCTGCTAATCAATCAATTCCTATGTCTAAAACAAAGGAATCACATAAACATTCTGGCAATATTTGGTGGAACGATGATTGTGAAAAGGCCAATGCTGAAAAATGGATAAAATTTGAAAATGACTTAAAGGATAATTCGATTCCTAATCACCAAGAATCCAAAAAGGCAAAAAACAAAGCAAATAGAGTTAACGCACAAGCAAAAAGACAGTATTGGTCATCATTTTGTACTAATGAAGTACATAACTATAAAGATATGCAAAAGGTATGGGAAAATGAAAACCATGAAGAATGGAATAAACTTACCTCAATGCCCAATCAAATTGGAGAGTTCAGATATATCCTCTAATCAAGAAAAAGCAGAAGCATTTGCTGATTTGTATGCAAATTGCCGTAGAATTACTGGACTATCAACTGAAAGTAGACAATACAGAAAAAATGAGGAGGAAAGTAATATCACATCAGATCATAGTTTTAATAAACCTCAATTAAAAAGCTATGTAAATTCAAATATAACACTCGATGAAGTAATTGAATGTATTTCACATATGCGTAAAATAAGACGTCTGTTGGGCTAGATGGGATATCTTATGAATTGTTAAAGCATTTACCCACAAAATGTAGTTCAATTTTTACATTCTTGGATACAAAAATGCTGGTCTAACGGTGAAATGCCTCTTGTCTGGAAACACTCAATTGTTATCCCTATACACAAGTAAGGAAAACCTCGGACTGATAAAAATAGCTATCGACCCATCTATTTAACATCTCAAGTATGCAAGTTAATGAAAAAAATAGTCTCAAGTAGACTACTTCATTTCTGTGAAAAACAAAACATTATTAAAAAAAAATCAAGCCGCTTTTCGAAAAGGTCGCTCCGCTACGTTCATGAACATTTAGTAAAATTTGCGACACAAATTAAACAGCAGTTTGGCAGACGGAAAAATATTCTAGCAACCTTTTTTGATGTGAAAAAAAAGCTTATGATCAAGTATGGCATTACCGATTACTCCAAAAACTTCAAAACTACAGTATAAACAGTATTATGTATAACTATATACATTTTTTTTATCACAACGTTTTATACAGGTAAGAGTTGGAAGCACATATTCTAAGTCCAGAGAATTTCAGATGGGTCTTCCACAAGGCTCGGTTATTTCACCTATTTTATTCAATATACTTATAGCAGATCTTCCAAATAATCTGTCAAAAGATACAGTTTTAGCCCAGTATGCAGATGATATGTGCATGTGGATGAAGGTGACAATGAAGCGTAAAACTCCAATTAGAGCACTTAACTATACCAAAAAAAGTGTACCAACGCGAACTAAATAAAATTGATGTATTTATGAAGGAAAATGGACTCTCTTTATCATTAGAAAAAAAACACATATGGTACTTTTTAATTGGGGGCATAACCCAGAAAAACTGCCTGATTTCGCTATTGGTGGCAGTGTCATTAATTATTCGCAAAGCGTAAGGTTTCTAGGTGTATGTTTATCATCCAAGCTTACTTGGAATCAACATAAAGACTATATATCAAATAAAGTCAGAAAAGCTTTAAATTTTCTCAAAATCATTAGTAAACAGCGATGGGTCAAGATACAAAAGTACTTTTATGTCTTGCTAATTCCTTAGTTCGTTCGCGTTTAACCTACGGCCAGGAATCTTTCTTTAGTGCACCAAAACATTTATTAAACAAACTACAAAGTATAGATTGTAAAGCCTTTAAACTGGCACTAGGAGTGGCGACTCATGCTTACAATCTTGGATCATATAAAGAAGCAGGAGTTCTTCCTCTTGACGAACATAGGAAAATCTCTGCAGCTAAGTTTGTATTAAAATCCTTTGCACACGACTCATTCTGTAATGAAGAAACAAAGCTAAATTCTAAGCATGACTTTGTTAATAGGGCTAAGACAATACATTGTTTGCAACCAATCAATTCGTTTGTCTCCGACATGATTAATTCTACAGAATTAAAAAGTAAAAGAATAGGCAATTAAGCCATCTACTTTACCTGTACCATCTTGGGAACAAATTAAACCTACTTTTGATACTGATCATACAGAATTGAGCAAAAGTCAATCTCCAAACGTTTTAAAAAAATTAGTTAATGTTCATGAAAAATTACTATAGTGATTACATTAAAATATTCACAGATGGATCTGTACTTGATAATGGCAATGCAGGTTCAGCATTTGTAATTCCTACTATGAAAACAGTCAAACGATATCATGTAGGTAATCACTATTCAGTTTTTACTGCAGAGTTGTTAGCTATTTTAATGGCTTTACAGCATATTGAGGAGTTACCTATGAATAGTTGTAAAATATTA
>CM031624.1:172241-177241 GCA_018398815.1 Conus ventricosus | reverse complement strand
GCATGGGAAACACGCATTAACTCGTACGCTATGAAGAAAGACAAAAAGACTTCTGAAAGAGATGCGTTTTGAGACCAGATTTGAACGCAGAGAGAGTCTGTGAAGAGCGGAGCTGGGAGGGGAGGGAGTTCCAGACAAGGGGGGCTTGATAGCTGAAAGAACGTTGGCCAAAGGATTTCAGTTTCATGCGGGGAAGCTTGAGAAGTTTGTCACTGCTAGAGCGGAGAGTGCGAGAGGGTTGATAAGTGACAAGTGTGTTGGAAAGATAAGCAGGCAATGTTTCATCAAAGTGCCGGAAGGCAAGTGTTGCGAGTTTATACTGAATGCGCGCATGAATGGGAAGCCAGTGTAGTCTAACTAACAGAGGTGTAGTGTGGGTTCTTTTGGACATTTGGAAAACAAGTCTGGCTGCGTTGTTTTGTATACGTTGAAGTCGGTTTTATATCGACAGCGGGAAGACCGGCAAGAATACTGTTACAGTAGTCGAGTTTTGACATGATGAGGGAACAGATAAGTTGGGCAGTCCCTTTCTGTGTAAGATATGAGCGAATTGACGCGATCTTTCTCAAAGCCAAATAGGCTGAACGACACAGGTGACCGATCTGGACATTCATGGACAGCGTACTATCCAAATGGACACGCAGATCCCTCACGCTGTCTTCAAAGGGAATTTTGTTGGTTCCAGCTTGAATAGATTTTTCAGAAATGCGATCCAAAACAGAACGAGGTGCTGCCAACAGAGCCTCAGTTTTTTCATCATTCAGCTTGAGCTTATTTTTAAGCATCCACGATTTAACAGATTGGAAACACAGTTCAAATTCCGATACCAAAAGCTGGAATGCAGCAGGCTCAGCAGCGTCGTGCAGCTGGGTGTCATCGGCAAATTTCTGATGAGGAATCCCGTGTTCCTCAATGACCATAGATAGAGGTTGAATATACAGAGAGAAGAGAAGGGGGCCCAAAACGGAGCCTTGGGGCACACCAAAATCAGGGGAAGGGGGAGAGGAGACCTTGCCACCAACAGACACAGATTGTGTTCTGCCAGTCAGGTATGACCGAAACCATTCTAATGCAGTGTCTGTGATACCGAAAGACACCGACAGTCTTTTTAAAAGAATACTGTGGTCGATAGTGTCAAATGCGGCACTGAGATCTAGCAAAGTCAGAAGCGATGCCTTTTTGTTGTCAGCGGACCGAAGAAGACTGTCAGTCACACAAAGCAATGCTGTCTCGGTACTGTGATTCTGTCTGTAAGCTGACTGGTTAATTTCATACAGATTGTGCTCGTACAGATGGCGTTCGAGTTGCACAAAGACAACCTTTTCCAGGAGTTTGGAGAGAAAAGGAAGGTGAGAAACAGGTCTAAAGTTTTTAAGTTCATCGGGACATAGGCCATTTTTCTTTAGAAGAGGAACTACCAGAGCATGTTTAAAACATCCAGGAACAGAACCAGTAGCCATAGAAGCATTTATAATTCTCGTGAGAACTGGGGGCAAGATCGGCAAGATTCTGTTTGGTGAGGTTGGTGGGGATTGGGTCAAGATCACAGCACTTTGTAGCAGACTTGGAAATAAGTTCTGAGACGAACGATTCAGACACTGTGTCAAACGGCTAAGCTTGGGGCCGTTAAATATTTTGAAGTTAGGTGGGCCAGCGTTTTGACAATCCAAATCATGCCTTATTTTTGACACTTTCTCATGAAAAAAGCGAGAAAACGTTTCTGGAAGTTGGCATGGGTCAAGGTTGCTTGGGAGGGGGGAACTTGAACTGTGCCCAAGAACTGACCAGCCACTGCATACAACTGTTTTGAGGAGGTACAATCGGCAATAAGGCCACTATAGTATTTCACTCGGACGTTCTTAGTAAACGTAGTGTAAGAGTTCAGTTTTCTTTTGTACTCTTCTTGATGGACAGTCAACACCAGTTGACCTCCATCTGCGCTCCACCTGACGAACATCTTTCTTCGCGTCCCTGACACTGTTGTTTCTCCACGGCGCTGAGGGGCGGTCAGTCACCATCCTGGTGACCAGAGGGGCGTTGCTGGTCCAGAATGCGGCGGAGACCCACGTTGTTGTGGTCGGCAAGCTGGTGGTCCGGGCAGTCCCTCAGATCACAGGCCGCCAGATGCCGCACGTCTGCCTGGAACGCTTTGGGATCGATCCGCTTCAGGTTCCTGGACTGCACCATGCGCTGTTTTCTGGGGCTTCTCCATGGCGAGGGCTCCTATGATCGCCTCTATGGTCAGAGAAGGGGATGGTGAGCACAGCACAGCTGGACACAACAGTGGAGTTTTCACGCACTATGCACCAGTCCAAAATGTGACCGCACCGATGGGTTGGCTGATCAACAAGCTGTTTGAGGCAGTGGTCACTGAAGAGGGTCTTTAGTTGTCTGACATGGGGACAGGACAGGAGTCAAAATGAAAATTCAGATCGCCAGCAATCATAACTTCGCCTGAGAGATTTGACAGACGAGAAACCAAAACAGGAAAACTCATCAATGAACATCTTGTCCGTCATATTGTTTGATTTGCTGGGAGGAGGTCGGTAGAGACAGACAATGGTAACAGCACCCCTGCTCTGTGGGAGAGTAACCTCCACGGCCTCAAAACACAGACAGTCAAGTCGTCGCACCGACAATGAAGTCAGTGATTGCTTTGAGACAACAGCAATGCCAACCACCACGCTTTCCACAACGGGAAAAGAATGGAAATCGTAGCCTTCTGGGGTCAGTTCGAGATGTGGGCCTCGTCTCCTTGTTCGTAGAGCCACGTCTCCGTCATAAAGAGAAGATCAAAATCATTGTCGATAATGAAGTCGTTTATTAGGTTTGTCTTTTGTCTGCAGGACTGGGCGTTAACGAAGGAAAAACTTAATAGAAGTGTTTGTGGAAGAGTTTTTGACCGTCTCTGAAAGGGGAATGTTTATTCAAGTTTTCAGGATGCCTACTGTTTTTTCAGTTCTTGTGCCCACACTGTTTGTGACTCTGATCAACACGGGTATGCGACGCCCTTGCTTCCGACAACCACCGCGAAAAGGCCGACACTTTTTACGACACCTGTATGGCGATCGGAAGAAGGGAAAAACACACAGTTTTTCCCGAACAGCAGGGTCACAGCTCCTCCAATGTTGAGAGACAGAAGGTCTTGGCGTGTGTATTTCAAGTCTGGAGAAGAACCATTTGGATTCGTCATTGTTGCATATGAGCAGATATTAAAATCCGTTACAGCGTTGAGTGAAGCAGGAGCCAAAATGGCGGAGAGAAAGGCAAGGAAAAGCACAACTACACAAGTCACTGTCACACGAAAACTGCCCATCCGATTTTCACAATATTTTTTACACCACCAGAACCAGAAAGTCAATTACAAACAAACTTATTTAAAAAAAAAAAATAAATAAACTAAAAAAAAATAATGTTTAATACTTTTTGTGTGTCTGTAGGATGACTATCGATAAGAATGATTTGAAATAACGTTAGAGTTGCATTTCTGGTCTGAAACTACATAATCGGGACTTTTATTCTACGTGTCCTTTCGTATGTCCCCGGCACGTCAGCCAAGCCCGAGAGATACAGACACCTGCAGTGTTGGTCCGGAAATCTGAATAACACTAAGATTTAATGGATGAAACCGGACCGTGTGGCTCCAGTCTACCCATTTGAGACATTGCACGTCCAGTGATTCTGGGCGGGAGCAGACAGAGAAGAAGAAGAAGAAGAAGAAGAAGAAGAAGAAGAAGAAGAAGAAGAAGAAGAAGAAGAAGAAGAAGAAGAAGTAGTACAAGAAGAAGAAGAAGAAGAAGAAGAAGAAGAAGAAGACAAGAAGAAGAAGAAGAAGAAGAAAGAAAGAAGAAGAAGAAGAAGAAGAAGAAGAAAGAAGAAGAAGTAGTAGTACATGTACTACTACTTCTTCTTCTTCTATAGTACAAGAAGAAGAAGAAGAAGAAGTAGTAAGAAGAAGAAGAAGAAGAAGAAGAAGAAGAAGAAGAAGTAGTAGTAGTAGTAGTAGTAGTAGTAGTAGTAGTAGTAGTAGTAGTAGTAGTAAGAGAAGAAGAAGAAGAAGAAGAAGAAGAAGAACAGCACAACAACAACAACAACAACAACAACTACTACTACTACTATACTACTACTACTACTACTACTACTACTACTACTACTACTACTACTACTACAAAAGAACAAGAAAAGAAAAAATCCACACAAACTAGTGGCACTGGCGCAATGGTTAGCGTGGAAAATTGCGGACTGGGGGTAGGGGTTGGGGGTGAGGGTATGGATTCGATTTCCATTGGAGCCATTTCTTTGTGATTTGTCATCCCGCACAGACTCCTGCCCAGGGTTTCATTTGATGTGGGCTCAGTTGGGAAAACTGGGACCATGACACAGTGGAGTCTCATCCACTTAGTGAATGCACATGTGAGAACGTTGCTGAAATATCCTGATCCACCTGCAGGTGCCTGTGTCTCTCGGGGCTGGTTGACACAGGGATATGGTTGAAAGTAGGCGCACAGTACAGCTCTTGCCATGTAGAGTCAGACCAGTGTAGAACCCAATAAAACACACACACACACACACACACACACACACACACACACACACACACACACACACACCACACAAAACACACACACACACACACATACACACACACACACACACACACACACACACACACACACACACATACACACACACGCACACACACACAACTACACACACACACACACACACACACACACACACACACACACACACACACACACACACACACACACACACACACACACACTTGCGCGAAAAGAAGAGAAAAGAAAAGAAAGTATCCAATTCTGTGGCGGTTCTTGCTTTGGCGAGTTTGCGTCATGCTCAACGGTATTGGTGAGTTCATGGGGGTTTGCGTCATGCTCATCAACGGTATTGGTGAGTTCATGGGAGTTTGCGTCATGCTCAACGGTATTGGTGAGTTCATGGAGTTTGCGTCATGCTCATCAACGGTATTGGTG
>CM031624.1:146177-158935 GCA_018398815.1 Conus ventricosus | reverse complement strand
TAATGTACCAACACGCAAGCACACACACAAACGCACGCACGCACGCAAGCACGCACGCGCGCGCGCACGCACACACACACACACACACACACACACACACCACACACACACACACACACACACACACACACACACACACACACACACACAACACAACCTGTTTCACATTGTCTCTCTCTCTCTCTCTCTTCCTCTCGCTCTCTATCACACACACACACACACTCTCTCTCTCTCTCTCACACACACGCACGCACGCACGCACGCACGCACGCACACACCACGCACCACACACACACACACACACACACGCGCACAACACACACACACACACACACACCACACACACACACACACACACACACACACCCCACACACACAGAGGCAGGCGCTCTTGCCCACAAGTTAAATGAGTTGTGAAAGCCAGTGTCATGCTTCATCATCCAATTTCACGTGGTGTTTATTACGCTCAGTGTCTACCAGGGACTGCGTGTTAAGGTGTTTATTACGCTCAGTGTCTACCAGGGACTGCGTGTTAAAGTGTTTATTACGCTCAGTGTCTACCAGGGACTGCGTGTTAAGGTGTTTATTACGCTCAGTGTCTACCAGGGACTGCGTGTTAAGGTGTTTATTACGCTCAGTGTATACCAGGGACTGCGTGTTAAGGTGTTTATTACGCTCAGTGTATACCAGGGACTGCGTGTTAAGGTGTTTATTACTCTCAGTGTCTACCAGGGACTGCGTGTTAAAGCTGCAAGGCTCAACACTAACACAGTACCGGAGGAAAATCGATTCGCAGAAAACGTTTGACCGGAAACAAACTAGGCCATCCGGGACATCCAGGAGAACGCAGACCCCTGGCATGGTCAAAGAGATCCTGCATCAGCCTTCTGATCGCCGTCAAAGGGAAGTAATAGTAGGCACACACTGAAAGAGTTACTTCCCATGTACCGTGTTTGTCACAGAATATAGGAAACGCGCATACGTCTGCGTTTTTACTATTACCAATACGTTGAAATCTTCCGCAAAAATATTTTTCTTTAGTCATCAGTTCCTAATAGAAACATATTGTTCATACTCAGCAAAACTTTGTCTTCATTTTCCTAAGCGGATCCCGGATTCGCCCTTTAATTCGGATCCTTCCCATGGATCCGCACTAAAAGATGACGAATCTGACCTAGGGTCGTATGTCACATTTCCAGTAAGTTTGGTCCAAATCGGTTGCCTAGCTCTTGCATCATCTTGCTGACAGACGGACAGAAAGACAAACAAGCAAACAAACAAACGAGCAGACAGGGATAAAACTATCACTTTCTTTGCAGAGGTACACGAACTTCTAGAATATGACAGAAGTTTCTTGTTCTGTGTGGTGCTCATCCTGAAAGATTTAGTGTGGCCGACTGGGTGAAAATGAAACCGTGATCGACCTGTTCCGGAAAGACAGATCGGGAGACTGTAACACCTTATCTCGCTATTGCAAATAGAGTTGCCTTTTCTCAGTTTATAGGTCAGACAAAAGAATCTAGAGATTTGAAGCGCTTACCATGATAAAGATCGGGACATTGACTGTCTGCATTACAGGCACGCCGTTTCATGTCCATGTTTTGATGTCATCTTTCTGGATGAACTGCTAAGGAAACCGATGAGGCAAAAGCGCTTTGGGAGTGCCTAACAGAGGCATTTGTCCCACCTAAACGGATGGGTCACTCTCGCTGAACGCGAACCGTAATGCAGATCAGTTCCCTTGTAGATTTCCGAACATCATCCATTAAAACTCAAAATTTACCCCCCCCCCCCCCAAAAAAAAAAAAATATAGATGGGCTCACCCTATGAAGTGAATCAACCCAATTCTATGTTCACATCGCTGAGATGATCGTGGTGAATTATTTAACATTTTATGTGCATGTTATGACGCTAAATTGAATTAAGCCACATTTTAGGTATACGTTGGGACGTCGAAGATGAAACAATCCAACATTTCAACGTACATGCTGCTGTTGTAATGCTAAAAATGAATTAATCCAACATTTTACGCACATATTGTTGTGACATTGAAAATAGTTCAGCCCAACATTCTAGGTGCATGTTGTTCAGATGTTTGAAATTAATCAAAATCGAATTTTACGTGTCTATAGTGACGTTGAAAACGAACACCATGTCACATACAAACAGTTGTGACACTGAATATGAATTAATCCAGTATTTTAAGTACATAATTTTGTGACGTTGAAATTGCATCAATTTATCATTTTTTTTTGTATTATTTGTTGTGACTTTGAAAATTAATCGACCGTATATAGCCTTTAAGATATATGCATCCGTCTGTCTCGAGAGACAATGGTGCTGCGCCGTGGATCAGTCAGGTGTGGAGTTGCAGCGCCTGCTGTGGCTGAAGAGCCCGATCCTTGAGTGGCAGACTCTGTTGCAGTTGCTGCAGCTGAAGTCTTGGTCATTAGTGTCTGCGGGTGCCAACGCCATTCTTTGCCTCGCTGGGATAGCGGCACTGGAGTGACCTCTCCGGGGCGCAGGTCTGGGCGAAGTGTGTGGAGATCCTTCGGTGCCCAATCGCCAGAAGACCCCTCTCGGCCTTGCTGACAGGATCCAACGGAAAGGACGAGGCAGTACAGTATGGTGCCAGCGCAGCTGCAGGAGGTGCTGGAAGGTGACCCGGTGTGTTGACCAACCACCTTAAAGGGGCTCCACTCCGAACTTTCTTTCAGGGTTTACTCCCTTAGCCTTTGTCTTTCCCGAGACATCCACAAGGCACTGAAGCTGTTTGACCCATGGCTGGTGATCTGGTTTGCGGGCACCAGGGCGTATCCACACAGCGGTGGGCCTGCGTGCCACACGTCTTGGGGCCAGACTGCCTCCGAGTCCCTGTAAGGTAAAGAAGCACATAAAGAAAACAACGATCTTTGCATATGAGTCAAGCAGGCAAAGGTGCAGACATTGACACTGCAGCAGTTCAGATACAGTGAACAGGTTCCATGTTCTCGTTGACACTGCAGCAGTTCAGATACAGTGAACAGGTGAAGATACAGTGAACAGGTGAAGATACAGTGAACAGGTGAAGATACAGTGAACAGGTGAAGATACAGTGAACAGGTCAAGATACAGTGAACAGGTCAAGATGCAGTGAACAGGTCAAGATACAGTCAACAGGTCAAGATACAGTAAACAGGTGAAGATACAGTGAACAGGTGAAGATGCAGTGAACAGGTCAAGATACAGTGAACAGGTCAAGATACAGTGAACAGATGAAGATACAGTGAACAGGTCAAGATACAGTCAACAGGTTAAGATACAGTGAACAGGTGAAGATACAGTGAACAGGTGAAGATACAGTCAACAGGTCAAGATACAGTGAACAGGTCAAGATACAGTCAACAGGTCAAGATACAGTGAACAGGTGAAGATACAGTGAACAGGTCAAGATACAGTGAACAGGTCAAGATACAGTGAACAGGTCAAGATACAGAGTGAACAGGTGAAGATACAGTGAACAGGTGAAGATGCAGTGAACAGGTCAAGATACAGTGAAGATACAGTGAACAGGTGAAGGTACAGTGAACAGGTGAAGGTACAGTGAACAGGTGAAGGTACAGTGAACAGGTGAAGATACAGTCAACAGGTGAAGATGCAGTGAACAGGTGAAGATACAGTGAACAGGTCAAGATACAGTCAACAGGTTAAGATACAGTGAACAGGTGAAGATACAGTGAACAGGTGAAGATACAGTCAACAGGTCAAGATACAGTGAACAGGTCAAGATACAGTCAACAGGTCAAGATACAGTGAACAGGTCAAGATACAGTCAACAGTTAAGATACAGTGAACAGTGAAGATCAGTGAACAGGTGAGATACAGTCAACAGGTCAGATACAGTGAACAGGTCAAATACAGTCAACAGGTCAAGATAACAGTGAACAGGTGAATACAGTGAACAGGTCAAGATACAGGAACAGTCAAGATACAGTGAACAGGTCAAATACAGTGAACAGGTGAGATACAGTGAACAGGTGAAGATGCAAGTGAACAGTCAAGATACAGTGAAGATACAGTGAAACAGGTGAAGGTACAGTGAACAGTGAAGGTACAGTGAACAGGTGAAGTACAGTGAACAGGTGAAGATACAGTCAACAGTGAAGATGCAGTGACAGTGAAGATACAGTGAACAGGTGAAGATGCAGTGAACAGTGAAGATGCAGTGAAGGTTCCAGTATCACACCGCCTGCTACAGGAGATTGAACAGTCTTCCTGACAAATAGAGAAAAAAACACAGTGTGGGTACAACAACATCTGAATCAAAGCAACACATCACACACACACGCACATACACACACACAACAACAAACCACACAACACATCCACACACAAACACATACCACACACCATAACACACACCACACACCACATACCAAACACCATCATCACACGCCACACACCAAACACCACACACCACACACCAAACACCAAACACCACACACCACACACACATCACACACAAACACCACACACCACACCACACACCACACACCACCACCAAACACCACACACCACACCACACCACACACCACACTCCACACATCACACATCACACAAAATGGATGTGGAAGGAAGGGGTGGCTTAAGAGAAGGAAGGGTTCGGAGAAGATGAGAGAGAGAGAGAGAGAGAGAGAGAGAGAGAGAGAGAGAGGAGAGAGAGAGAGAGAGAGAGACAGACAGACAGACAGACAGACAGACAGAACAGACAGATAGAGACAGAGACAAAGACAGAGAGAAGGGGGGAGACAGAAATTTTTTTTTTTTAAGCCATTGTCCCTCGTAGAGAGAGAGAGAGGAGAGAGAGAGGAGAGAGAGAGAGAGAGGAGGAGAGAGAGAGAGAAGAGAGAGAGAGAGAGAAAGGGGGGAGGAAGGGAAGGCAGTTTAATCTTGTTTAGGCCATTGCCCCTGAGAGAGAGAGAGGAGAGAGAGAGAGAGAGAGAAGAGAGAGAGGAGAGAGAGAGAGAAGAGATGAGAGAGAGAGAGGTCAAATTTGCAATTTCAATACCACAAATACATGTTTATTTCTTGTATACCAGAATAAAGAGAGAGAGAGAGAGAGAGAGAGAGAGAGAGAGAGAAGAGAGAGAGAGAGAGAGAGACAGAAGACAGACAGACAGACAGACAGACAGACAGACAGACAGACAGACAGACCGAGAGACAGAGACAGACAGACAGGCAGATAGACCCAGACAGAAACAGAGACAGAGAAAGATAGAGACAGAGAGACTGAAAAACGGGGAGGGAGAGGAGAAGACGAGAGACAGAGAGACAGAAATACAGGAGAGGCGGGGGGGGGGGGGGGGGGGGGGGGGGGGGGTGGGAGGCAGGGTGGGGGGAGGGGGTGGGGTGGGGGGGGGGGGGGGGGCAAAGTGGATTCCGCGCACTGGTGAACATAAACATCAAGCAGAGACTGACAAAGGCCAGATAGACAATGGATCGTCAGCCACTGCGATAACGTTGAAACAAAGGTAGGGGGAAAAAAAGAGACTGCCTTTGATATACTGACGAAGCTAATCAGATCAGAGCCAGCAAGGACTGCCTCGCTGGGACAATGGTTCTCTCGTCATTGAACTGACAGACACAGGAAACGAGCTGCGTCGAGAACGAACCATATAGACACCAGATAACAAACCATATTATCGACAACCGGCAACCAGCTAGTCATACTGACACCAAACAACCAGCCATACAGACACCAGATACCAAACCATATTATCAACATCAGTAACCAGCCAGCCATACAGACACCCACACCAAACCATACTATCAACATCAGTAACCAGCCAGCCATACAGACACCACACACCAAACCATACTATCAACATCAGTAACCAGCCAGCCATACAGACACCATCACACCAAACCATACATCAACATCAGTAACCAGCCAGCCATACAGACACCACATCCAAACCATACAATCAACATCAGTAACCAGCCACCAACAGACACCACATAGCCAAACCATACTATCAACATCAGTAACCAGCCACTATACAGACACCACATATCAGACCATACTATCAACACCAGTAACCAGCCAGCTATACAGACACCACAACCAAACCATGCTATCAACACAGTAACCAGCCAGCTATACAGACACCACATACGAAACCATACCATCAACACCAGTAACCAGCTAGCCATACATACACCAGATACCAAACCATACTATCAACACCAGTAACCAACCAGCCATACAGACACCAGATTCCGAACCATACCACCAACACCTGTAACCAACTAGCCATGCTGACACCAGATACAAACCACACCACCAACACCAGTAACCAACCAGCCATGCTGACACCAGATACCAGACCATACTATCAACACCAGTAGCCAGCCATGCAGATACCAAACCATACTACCAACACCAGTAACCAACCAGTCGTGCTGACACCAGGTTCCGAACCACACTATCAACACTACCAAGCAACGTGCGGGTGCTCCGAGTCTGCTAATGGAGTAGAATGTCAGCACATTGAGGGAAGGCGAAAGGATCAGGGCCGGGTAAGGTACTGGAAGAACGACAGGAAGAAACGCTCAGTGGAACGACAGGAAGAAACGCTCAGAAGAACGACAGGAAGAAACGCTAAGTAGAACGACAGGAAGAAACGCTCAGTAGAACGACAGGAAGAAACGCTAAGTAGAACGACAGGAAGAAACGCTAAGTAGAACGACAGGAAGAAACGCTCAGTAGAACGACAGGAAGAAACGCTAAGAAGAACGACAGGAAGAAACGCTAAGTAGAACGACAGGAAGAAACGCTCAGTGGAACGACAGGAAGAAACGCTCAGTGGAGAGAGAAAGCAGAAGTCTCTAACAACTGTTCCTTCCTCTTCATGCAAGTGTTTTAGCTCTGAACTCCTCACACTATGGAGGGGGGGGGGGGGGGGGGTTGTCGGACATCATCCAGATCATGATTGATGGAGGCTCTTCTGCTTTCGACTCCCTCCCCCACCCCTCCCCCCCTCCCCCGCCATTGCCTGTACCAGCAGAACTACTGAAGCATATAGGATTAGATATAGATATCGAAGCACTGATGACTGTCTGTCACACAACATGGGAAACAAAACAGTGACAGAAGAAGAAGAAAAATAATAACAAAAATAATGATACTGATGATAACAATGATAATAATAATGATAATATATAATAATAATAATAATAATAATAATAATAATAATAATAATATGATAATAATGATATTAACAAACAACCATGGTAATAATGATGATGATGATAATAATGATAATAATAATAGTAATAATGATATTAAAACAACAACAACCCTAATAATGTTGATGATAATAATACTAATGATGATAATGATAATGATAATAATAACAATATAATAATGATGATGATGATATAATAATATTATTATATATAATATGATAATCATAATGATAAAATGTAAGAAGAAGAAAAAGAAGAAGAAGACAGAGAAGAAGAAGAACAAGAACAAGAAGAACAACAAGAATAAGAAGAAAAACAAGATTCAGAAGAACCAGAACAAGAAGAACAACAACAAGAACAAGAAGAAGACACAATACCATATAAATTGTGGACGAACAAAGAAACAAGTAGCAGATCTTTTGTGTTGATAGAGAAGCACCTACAGCAATAACTCTGTCCCTACCATGATTTCGTAGACTTCAAGAAAGCATTTGTCCGTGTCTGATTCGAAGATATTTGAGGCAGATCATGAGGACTTGTAATTTCGTCCAAGTCATTGTAACATTTAACGATGACGTAGGCAGCACACCTCTGAATAACAGAATAAGAAAACTTTTTCCTAACAACCATAGGCGTGTGCCAAGGCACCTCTCCTTTCCTTTTTTTTTTCAACGTTTGCCTCAAGAACAAAAAAACAAAAAGGCTTCAGAACTTCAACAGCTTCTATATCCATGAGATGGCAGCCTCTCTGCAAAATGTGATTTTGTTGTTTGTTTGTTTGTTTTTCTAATGACCTCGCTTAAATGGGAATCTGCAAAGCTGCTCCAGGAACTCACTCATAGAAAACGAAATGCTGGTCTAAATTCCAGACAACAAGCAGCTATTGGTACAATACTGATAAGACAACTGGAGTAAGCGGAACAGTTCGGGTGTCCGAAGGGCCATTCTGAGCTAGGCCAGCCACTCAACAAAGATCTAGTTGCAAAGTGAGGTGATTGCAGGCGAAAATCTAAACAAATTTGAAATGTAATTAATAGCGAACCGCCAAGAAAACGTAGACAAGCGAATCACAAGACAAAACATCGACGCGTTTCGACCCTTAGGTCTTCTTCAGGCAAGATACAAAACACTCAGGACAACGCCCATCATGCGCTGAAGTAGATGAAGATAAGTGATTGTACGTTCATTTCGTTGTCCTGAGTGTTTTGCATCTTGCCTGACGAAGACCCAAGAGGGCGAAACGCGTCGTGTTTTGTCTTGTGATTCGTTTGTCTACATTTTCTTGGCGGTTCGCTATTAATTACATTTAATTTGTTTCAACAAAGAACGATAAAACGAGGCTCGCTCTGGCTTTGTCTGCCGTGACAAAACAGCAAATCATCTGCTGAAAAACAACAACAGGCCTATTCAGCTTCCCCTTGAAGAAAAAAGAAATCGACAAGCCACTGGCAGCATCCACCCTTTCTCTGTATGAGAGCAAGACACTGACAGCAGATGTCGATTGACAAATCCAAATGTCGGAGATTACCCTTTAGACCGTGTCAGCTTATTCACATCTCATCTAGGGAACTTCCAAACAAACGACAGCAAGTCAGCACATCATTTGAGGGGGTCGGAACGGTTCAGTCTGTTAGAGCGACGGATTCGTGATCCTAGTGATCCTGGAGTCGCAGGTTCGATTCTCCGCCAAAACGTTTTGCGACAAGGGGATTTTCCCCTCGGTGCCGACTCCATTTTGCAAAAAGTTCTTCAGATGATGCCATAGACCGAGGTTCTGCGTGTCCACACAATCTTCAGATGATGCCATAGACCGAGGTTCTGCGTGTCCACACAATCTTCAGATGATGCCATAGACCCAGGTTCTGCATGTCCACACAATCTTCAAATGATGCCATAGACCGAGGTTCTGCGTGTCCACACAATCTTCAAAATGATGCCATAGACCGAGGTTCTGCGTGTCCACACAATCTTCAAATGATTCCACAGACCGAGGTTCTGCGTTGTCCACACAATCTTCAGATGATGCCATTTGACCGAGGTTTCTGCGTGTCCACACAATCTTCAGATGATGCCATAGACCGAGGTTCTGCGTGTCCACACAATCTTCAAATGATACCATAGACGAGGTTCTGCGGTGTCCACACAATCTTCAAATGATGCCACAGACCGAGGTTTCGCGTGTCCACACAATCTTCAGATGATGCCATCAGACCCAGTTTCTGCGTTTGTCGACACAATTTTTCAGATGATGCCATAGACGAGGTTCTGCGTGTCCACACTCTTCAGATGATGCCATAGAACCGAGGTTCTGCCGTGTCCACGCAATCTTCAGATGATGCCATAGACGAGGTTCTGCGTGTCGACACAATCTTCAGATGATGCCATGGCCGAGGTTCTGCGATGTCGACACAATCTTCAGTGATCCATAGACCGAGGTTCTGCGTGTCACACAATCTTCATGATGCTAGACCGAGGTTCTGCGTGTCCACACAATCTCAAATGATGCCCTAGACCCAGTTCTGCCCTGCCACAATCTTCAGATGATGCCATAGACCGAGGTTCTGCGTGCGACACAATCTTCAGATGATGCCATAGACGAGGTCTGCGTGTCCCCACAATCTTCAAATGATGCCATGACCGAAAAGTTCTGCGTGTCCACACAAACTTCAAATGATGCATAGACCGAGGTTCTGCGTGTCACACAATCTTCAATGATGCCTAGACCGAGGTTCTGCGTGGGCCACACAATCTTCAAATGATGCCTAGACCGAGGTTCTGCGTGTCGACCAATCTTCAGATGATGCCATGACGGGTTCTGCGTGTCCACAATCTTCAGATGATGCCATAGACGAGGTTCTGCGTGTCCACACATCTTCATAATGATGCCCTAGACCGAGGTTCTGGTTTTCCACACATTTCAATGATGCCCTAGACCGAGTTCTGCTGTCCACACAATCTTCAATGATGCATATGACGAGGTTCTTGCGTTTTCCACACAATCTTCAAATTTCCCTAGACCCAGGTTCTGCGTGTCCACACAATCTTGAAATGATGCCTGACCGAGTTCTGCGTGTCGACACAAATTCGTAGAAATATAAAGAGCGGTTCAGGGACGAGTATGTTTTCATTTTGGTGCGGATTTTAGTTTTTTATACAGATGAAAAGGTTGACCTATGTATGATCCATTCAGAAAGATTATGTAACATGCACACACACACACGCACGCACGCATACATACACTACACGCACGCACTCACACAAAACCCCACGTGCGCGCGCGCGCGCGCGCGGCACATACACACACACTCACCACACACTCACACACACACAAAGCATGCACGCACGCATCCACGCACACAGCATGTATGCACGCACACACGCCCCCCACACACCACACACAACACACACCACACACACACACACACACACACAAAACACACACCACCACACCACAATCGATGTGAACAAAACTTGGGGGGAGAGATCAAAAGGTGGCCCGGGAAATCAGTATTTTCCCTTTGGGTACGAACCCGGGTTCCAGGGGCCGGGTTTTCCGGGTTTCCCACTGCCCTTTGGCAAAAGGGTGAAACCTAGCGAAACCCTACGCGAAAACCCTTAAACTGGTTTTTTGAAAGCACCTGAGCTCAACAAATTTTGGGCATATTTAGTTTTTTCCCCTTTTTCTTCTTCTTCTTCTTTTTTTTTTCCCTTTTTCCCTTCTTCTTCTTTTTCCCTTCTTCTTCTTCTTCCATCCCAAATAATTTTCTTTTCCGACAAATAAGAAAAAAAAAACATTCTACAAACCACCCGTGTATATTTTTTCCCGTCATCTCATAAAAATTAAATTTTGGGTTTAATCCCCATAAATAAATTTTGGGTTTAATCTCAAAAACCCTTTTCTTTTTTTCTAAAAAAACAACAATTGCTTCATCTCATCATAAAACAATTTGGGCCCCTTTTCAAAAACATTTTTCAGTACATGTAGCACGTGCATTTTCCCATGGGCCCTGTAGCACGTCATTTTCCTGGGACATTTTAGCACTGCTTTTTCCCTGGGACATGTAGCCTGCACTTTAAAGGGAACATGTAGCACGTAAATTTTTTATAGGCATGTAAGTGGCGCACTTTGCCTATTTTTCAGATGACGATAAAAACTTGGACGATCAAGAGGGCAGCTAAACCAAAGAACGATAAACATTGCAAAACTCCCAGCCCAACTTCTTTCCGAAACAAAAAAGGGATTTTGAAAGGGATGAGGGATTGTAGAGAAAAAAAAGGGGGGGTGGGGGAGAGAAAGGGGGGGGAAGGATGGTTTTGTGTGTGTGTGGGGTGTTTTTGTGTGTGTGGGTGGGCGTGCGGGGCTTTGGGGGTGCTGCGTACATGCGCGCGCGCGCGAAGAGAGAGAGAGAGAGAGAAGAGAGAGAGAGAGAGAAAAGAGAGAGAGAGAGAGAGAGACAGACAGACAGACAGAGAGACAAACAGACAGACAGGCAACAGAGACGAAGAGAGAGAAGGGGGTGGGGGTGGGGGTGGGGGTGGATAACAGAGCTCTGGCTTCCCGTAAGCCCTCTCCCTCAACCCACCCCTCCCCCGTTCTCCTTTTAAACCGCTAATCTCTCTCTCTCTCTCTCTCTCTCTCTCTCTCTCTCCTCTTTCTCTCCTCTCTCTCCACGCGCACGCATGTGTGTGTGTGTGCGCGCGTGCGTGCGTGCGCGCGCGCGCGTGTGTGTGTGTGTGCATGTGTGTGTGTTCCCAGCTAACGTTCTATCCAAACACATTGGAACACAGATTGTCGTGGGTTGGACTGACATCCAGGACAGCGACTACTCCTCACACTCCCTCCAACTACGGCCTCCGATTCCCGTCACACTGAGCGTTCAAATCCTCAGAACTAATGAGCAGACCTACTTATACAGGAAAGCTGACGAGCAGAACGGAAAGGCGAAGAGGCGACCGTGAAGAAACTTACTGGGTTATGAATCAGCTGCATTTGATTTCTTGTTGACTGTTGGCACTGTTGGACTCAGGTCCCCACACAATCATAGACTGGTCTGGCAGCGAAAGGGAAACTTTTTTTTTTTTAACCTTTTGAGAAAAGTAATGAGGGAAGGCAAATATGTATATCAAGAAATAAATAAAGAAAGAAATCATCCCAAACAATTTGAATTCACATATTCATGCAAACATTATCGAATCAAAACAAAACAAAAACACAGAGAGAGAGAGAGAGAGAGAGAGAGAGAGAGAGAGAGAGAGAGAGAGAGAGAGAGAGAGAGAGAGAGAGAGAGAGAGAGAAGAGAGAGAGAGATGTATTAAGAAAAATCATGCTGACAGGGATGTTTTTTACATCATTACATTTGGCAAAATATTATACTCAGGCCTCTTATAATGCACAAAAAAGTGTTCAGCGAAAGGGAAACTAGTAATAACAGTTGGAATGAAAATGGTAGCAAAGATGATTTCAGGGAACCAGTTCGTTTCTTCGCACTTTTCCCTGAATGATCAACAACTCATTCAAATCCTTTTAACA